>NWSH02000210.1:4658420-4700582 GCA_002382865.2 Heliothis virescens
ATATTTTGAGAGCGCGTGAAAATATTGATCTATAATTACATAGTATTTCACAATAAATTCTCTTTCCCATTCGAATTTCATGCAAAAAGAGGAACAACAACATTTTACTTATCAATAAACGTTTTCCTATTTCCTACAAACACTTTACAAATGGTTCACGCAAAAAATGTCACAAAATTATTTTGCCACAATTTTGCCACCTGTGAATTGTCAGCTTCATAAAGAAGTTTTTAGTATCCATAAGTGTATTTTGTGCTGAAAAATAGGTAACAAGAACTCTATTATTCAACCCCTGTGGTGTATAAAAGGTAACACATACCCTGATAATCAAGCATTATTCAACTCTTGGGCCGACTGTTACCTTTAATAATGCTCAAATAACGCTGATATAGTGCAGCGTGCTACATTATTCAACTAACAGTTGAATAATTTGTGCCCAAATTAGAGTTATATCAGTCGAGTAAGCGCCTCTAACGCTCTTATTCAACAGGTTTATTCAACTCAAGGCTCACTTGTGAACAGTGATTCAACCGTTATTCAGCACTTTTGTGCTACTTGGGATGGACTCTCTCTTTAAGCGCCGCGTCACATTTTACAAAATTGCCTTATTGGCATATAACCCGTGCTCGATAAACCTAAACATAGAAAGGTAACTAACAACATTAACTAGAGCATTATTAGTATAAGAACAATATCTAAACGGGGTTTAACATCGGAATCGTACAAAGGCACCGTGACCGTCGCAAGTAGACCGGCGTCGTCGCAAACGCGCCGCAGTCGCGAGGCAAATGTGCGATTATCAGTCGCGCGTGCATGCGAGCGATTGCAATAACGCGCGTTTGCTCCGGTCGGTGTTGGCGACATCGAAATGTTATTTAGGGATACATTTGAATATAAAATAATCTATAAAAGGAAACATTTTTTTTGTTTGTTTGTTTGTTCCCTGAAAGCTCCGAAACAACTTAAAGTATTTGAAAAAATCTTTTACTATTGTGAAGCTACATAATCCCCGAGTAATCTATACTAGTATTATAATGCTGAAGAGTTTGTTTGTTTGGTTAGTTAAAAGCGCTAATCTCAAGAACTGCTCGTCCGATTTGAAAAATTGTTTCAATGTTAGATAGCCCATTTATCGAGGTAGGCTACTTTTTATCCAGGTGCGCGAAGTCGTTCCCACGGGAAAGCGGGTGAAACCGCTGGCGAACGCTAGTATCGGCTATCTTTTATCCGGATACGGGCAACAGTTTCCTCGGGACTCGAGTGAAACCGCGGAAAAACATTTACTGTACATTTTAACTATTCCGCATCGAACAAAAAAGAATTACGTTAATCGGTTCAGAAACCTAGGATTAATCGGTGTACATACATAAAAATAAAAAAATATATATACCGGCCGTATTGAGAACCTCCTCCTTTTTGTTGAAGTCAGTTAAAAAATGGAACACCCTCGATAAAAAAATCGATGATTTACTGATTAAAGAAAGCTTAAAGTTAATACATTGACAGCAACATTCTAAGTAGAACAGTAGAATAATTACTAGTTTGTCTTCACTAAAATGTTAACTACAATCTAGTTTTAACCCGGCGCCAATGACGTGAAAATAATTACTCGGACGATGAGGCCGGGTCATATTGACCCGAAATGCAACGATATTTTTCAAAAGAAATTTTAAAAATTACCTTCATTTTAATAATTGTATATTAAAAATAATTCTTTTCTAAAGTAGTAAAAACCAAAAAATTTAAATGAATTCTAGAAATCTAAGTTTTATTATTTTTTTTAATAACACATGCAAATTCGACTATGAAAACGTAACATGTTTTTATTTTGAGTTCTTTGTAAAATATCCTTAGCAATGATAGGAATAAATAATATTATGTACTAATAGAGATATCAAATCAACTGTATAATATAAATATAGACACGAATCTGTCTCCTAGGTCATAATTCAGGCCCACGGGGGCCTATCAGATAATATATTTTCAGATCTGGTACATGCAGGTGCTTTTTGCCACATTATTCCATCCTTTCCTTTGTAATATTATTGCTGTAATTGATCTGGTAATTGCGAAGTCAAAATTATCTGAATCTGACACCATATCACTAGTTTCTAGGTAACTTTACTGTCATTGCCGAGTTCACGTAAATGGTCGTCGATATACACGTCTAAAGTAGCTTGGGAGTCAGAATGGTCGGAATCAGACTTTTCTGATAACTAAAAAATTCTAACTCGGTCATTTATCAATTACGTTTCACTCAAAACCTATAAAAACAAAATTAATTAATATTAAACACTAAATAAACAAATAAAAGCATGTCACAAAATTACTACGCCAGCGATGACGCTGGGTCATAATGACCCGTTTTCACTTGACGCACCTGTATCTCCTAGCACATGCAGCGTCGCACTGCAAATACCAATAAAAACGATAGAGGAAGACTGTATCTTCAGCTACAGAAACGTTCGAATCACACGACCGATACAAAACTAAAATATGTTGATTTAAAATTGTCTCGGGTCAATATGACCCAGCGTCATTGGCGCCGGGTTAATTGTATTATAACGACTCAGAGATATTACTTGAATATATGTTGTACGTCACACCTATTTGTTAAAGTAAAATATTAACCGCTCTTTTGAATATTAATTGAACCATACAAGTTTAATAACAAATTCAATAGATAACTCCAATTTTATGTGAGTACTCGTATAAAATCAGAATAAGCGCATAATTTATTAGCACGTCTTGTATCAAGCGCCAGTATTGTATCAACATTGTATCAAAGTGTTCACAACTTTATTAATCGCAGTCACCTACATTGTAGAGAAGTCTTTATCAAAAGGAATAATATATTAACAATAAATACCAATAACACATCGTAAACTGAATTCTTCGCAGCACTAGTCAACATCGAATTGCAATGCATTAACACATCGACTGTTTCTTTGTGGGCTCATGGTCCTTTGTCCTGAATGGCCCCGCATTGTGTCGCAAATTGCAATGTGCACAACGTTCAACCGTGCTAAACTTTAACCTAGACACAAAGGACCGTGGTCTACGCCTTATGGCTCGAAGGACCAAAAACTGAGTCTCATTAAATAACAAAATTACAATTTTTGGTCCTTTTTTGTAACTGTCCGCTAAACTTTGGGGCCCAAAATTATTTTCGCCTTGAAAGAGGGGCTGGTTTATGGTGTAATTATGACGATTTTCATGAAGATACAGTGCTAGTTTTAATAACGATATTTATAGTTTTTTGCGTATATCAAAAACATTATCCTTCTTAAAAAAAATAGCCTCTTTAAGCGAAAATAACAGTTATTAAAACAACATTGTTGTACAATACATTGAGATATTTTGCAATTAATTTTATTAAATTAACCTTCATAATGAATAAAATATTACAAATTATATAAAGGCGTACAACTGAAGAACATATTATTACTTCAATTCAAGCGTTTACTCCACAATATCTCGCGAACACAATACTTGGGTCGAGTATATTCTTTAATTTTATAATTGATCCGTTTGTGGGTAGGTATCAATTGGGTCTTTGAGTCACGCGAGTACACTCTGTTGCCTCATTAATTTGCCTCCAATTTGCCATATGTATGACAAGAAGCCCATGGATACCACGATGAAAAGACGACAGAATAATACTCCTCTGATCTTGAAATTGTGTTCAAAAAACCAGAGGCACTCGTAGCTGCAAAAATTTTGAGTCAACACTTCCAATATTAGTGTTGAGCATGAAGGTTTTAGTTCAATGATTAACTTAAGTTAGATAGTGGCTTCTTCTTAACATTTGAGCTTATCCTCAATTTTCTGATAAGCGCCTGGTGAGCTTCGACAATAATATCAACACCTGTTTTACAGGCAGCAAACGAGAAAGATACAGGTTAAATTCCCGAAGTGTAAATTAGGGGTATTAGATTTGACAAAAATATTTCATACTCCTGATAGTTGGAAAAAAACAGCGTTCGAATTTGTCGGAACGTAAAGTCTTGCAGTGAATGTCAGTCCTTATTCGGTTACGCAAGGGGCACACAAGCGTGCCTCAATTTAATAAGTGAACAATAGAGGCGTGATCAACTACAACAATTTTATACTTTTCTTCCTTTTGATAGAATGTTTAACAGCTTGTTACCTCAGGTCGTGAGGTGAAAATAAAAAACTTGTTATTACGTATTGTATCAGGAGGGAAATTACTGGACTTGTTAATTTTCTGAGTTAAGTGCACTCGTATTGAAGCGAGCCGAAGGTTAATCCTTGAAGAAAAATATTAAAATACTCATTTTACAAGCTGTCATTTAGTCAAAATTATTCATAGTTTTTTCCCGAATTAACTTAGACAACTGTCTCCATAAAGATAACGAGAACTTATAACAACCCCATTTCAAAGGTCAACCGAACCCGCCTCGGCAACAGTTTGTAACTTAATAATAGTAAAAACATCAGCAATTCACGACGAATCCTTCACACAACCGCAATAAAGTCATAAACAACATTGACAATCTGTCCTCAACCCTCCAAACGCGACAGCAGATTATTATTCACCCGGGGGCCTGAATGACCCCTCACATGTTTTGACAACCCTTCGCGAAACCAATGAAATATGTAACAAAGGAACGGGTTGAACCGACCATTATGTAGCGATTTAGGAATCCATTTTATTGGACACATAGACACGTAATGTGTGGTGGTTAATAATTCAGCAGGGTTGTGTTGAGGGTCGGCGCGATTTTATTTGATTGCTCTATGGTAGGTAAACGCGTTTATGATATATATTATGCAACTGTTTGGTCTATTATGATAATGTTTTGCTTTGAATGCTATAGTTATCGATTCTGTGGGTGGGAGTTTTATAATTCGTTTTCAAGATTAACATGTTATTTATGGCACTATTATTACGTGGCAATGTAAAACATGTCTTTTAGGGATCGTTAAAATGTATCTGCCTATCATCAGTCAAGTTTCTCGAATATTAACAAAACACGAACTTACCTGACGGACCTGCTTGTACTGTTCTTCGAAGCTCCATCCAGCTGCACTGCCTTCTGATGATGAAGAAGACGCGGAGCCTGCTGGCTGCGCAGGCGGCGGTGGAGCGGGGGCCAGGAACGCTGGGGGAGCGTAGGGAAAGCCCCCTGTGGCCCCCGCGCCCGCCAGAGCGAACACACTGTTGGGGGTTGATAGAGGAGCTCCCTGAGCTAGCGAAGCCAGTGATGATAAGTGGGGATGGAGAGAAGACTTGAGAGACTCGAAATCATCGCGCACCTGGAGGGAGAAAAACTGAGTTAAAACTAATTTTAGATATCTCTCAAATAATTCCTATTAATCCATTTCTGCTAGCTGTACATTGAGATGATCGAGACAATTAATATGACGATGGTAATTATAGAACTAGTCCGCAATATCTTCAAAGATTAATAGCACGCAATTAGCATTCAGATAGAAATCATCATGATATGTTACAGCATCAATCCTTATAATTGTCTCTAAAATTGTCGTGATGGATTTGCACGTATATATGTTGTGGACCAAATGATAAATTTTGCATTATACATAATGCCCGGTCATTATGAAAAATGCCCAATCTGAGAGAGCAATTTAATAATAATCATTCAAATAATCTAATTGACCGGGCATTCTACATATTGTACATCGCCCTTTGGGCAGAGTAATACAAACAAATTTGATCAGTAATTTTTCATTTTTATTGTTACTTAAAATAAACTAAATGTTTAACAATTTAAGTAATCAGTCAGATTTTGTAAAGCTTGGAACGTCATTGTTTTGTCATTGTGGAAGTTTCAGTTTTTTGCAGCAAGCATGATTTCTGTCACGGCTCCGGCGCTGCGGGGCTCCGGCGGTCCCACGCGAGTTTATCGTCGCAGATAGGTTTAACGCTCACCACCGCAGCTTCGGCTTGCTGGCCGGCGTTGCCGGCCAGCCTCAGCCGCGGTGGCGAGTGTTACAACCACCTGCTCCTCAACTCGCGGCCCGCCTCGCCTCTCCGCGCCTACGCGATTTTGAATTACACTCTAGGGGTAGGGCAGACAAGACTGCGTGCAGTCGGATTTACAGCAATTCGTTTCTGTCATTAAAACCTAACTTTCAGCTAATGTTCTAGGATATATATTTTTTGGACAATGAGTTACGAAATTAAAACCTATCCGCGTTCGTCCGTATTCGCTTACAATGCAAAACTAAACACAAACAATTGCGCCCGCCGCACGAGCCGCATGCTGAATAGCGGTCTCTGATTGGTCAAACCGTGTCACGCGTTCTTCCCTCCCTGCACCGCGTCAAATTTGGCTTTATTATCAAACTGCCCAAATGTCATGTAGCAATATAATAATGACCGTGCAATGTGATAAATAATGAAGTTTAGATAGTAATTAATCACTTAGCCCAATAGAGCTAGATATTATTCATAATGTGCGAGCATTATGAATAATGCCCACATTAATCACCTAGTCCATAACATATATACATTGAACACTTACAGTGCTTATCAAATAATTTTGGCGTTTTAAAGTGACTACGAAATTATCAAAAATACTATTGCTCATGCCCGAGGCATTAAATGGCTGACTCCGGTGAGCAAGTTAATGTGACGAGAATTGCTTACTTTAAGTTCCCTCTCAAGAGGTCTAGGCGAGTTCCTCTGATGCTGATGCGTCATCTGGTGGCTATTGAGCGGTTGATGCTGCACCGAGTTGTGGTGGCTCAGGTTGTGACTGGGCTGGTGCTGCATCTGTTGGTGCTGCATCGACTGGTGCGTTTGCAGCGACTGGTGCGACTGCAGGGGTTGGTGTGGCTGGTGGGGGTGGGAGGTTGGAGCATCACGCCCCACGCCCTCGTCTGAACTCTCACAGGACTGTTCTCCTGAAGACTCGCCCTCGGACCGCGCTGACTGAAACAAAAGAAAGAAATTCAGTCTATATATCCACGAATGGTCTTTAATCATGCTGCTGCAAATATTACACTAAACATTAATCATTACATTCATCTGTAGCTGAATATGAGCTGTGTAGCTCATATTGATGTTAACATCAAATAATCTTAGGATGTAACTAACAATAATAGAAACGGATCAAACCGATACGATAAAACAGCCAAATCTAATTCTATATTGCAAACAAATCTAACATTGAAACATTAATTTTCCATCCTTAACACTAAACTGCACCAGTTTAAACCGTTAGCAGTCAGGCTAAACTTTATTACAAATCATAGAATTTTCCAACATAACGTTAACGTAATTACAGTATGCAGCTAGGTTTCATATGACTTATTTTTAAATTATAAGCGAGTGGCAGGTGCGGCACAAGACTAGTCATTTTGAACTGCAATTACATATAAATGTCGCAAGGCGTCAAACTTACACGTAAATGTAGAAAAATACGAAGATGACACGTTAAGAATACTCTTCACATGTCCAAGTTATGGTTAAAATGAGATACTATAAATAAATGCGGTCTATTTTCACTTAAATTGAGCAAGCTATTGCGATTTTTTTCAACTGCCGTTCAGGGGCGTTCGTCGGCATTCAGAGGGTTAACAACTAATAAAGTAATAACATTGTATTCTGTATAATTAGTACTACAAACTGTTATTCACCTTCGATTCGCATTTAATCTACAATTGTTTACTTTCGTACATACATTTAATAAACACAATTTGCCGTGAGCTTCCGCTCCTGGATTGCCCGAGGAGTTAAATTTATTCAATTATTTATATTTTATTCTTTGTTTATATCGATATCGACAGAGTAACATGTGGTGGCCACAAGAACGCGCCTTAGGCTCCCAACATTTGCTGAAACTTGCCTTATTAGTCAAGTACTTGAATTATTGTTATTACTAATTTATACTACTGTCCAAAACCAACTAAGTATAAAACAAATATAGTAACCCTTTTGAGAAATCCACTACTATTTATGAAACAGGTGTAAAGTGGCCCCATAAAAGTGGATCCTTCCTAGAAAGCAGCCAACCATGTTTCAACTAATACAATCATCTACCGTTCTATCATTACAACTATTACAGCAATTGAGTGAATTTAATCGGATTCACGGAAATCCGAGAACGCTGGCTCGGTACATAGGAATTAATGGCAGGTCTCAGCGCGTAATGCATCATTCCATTGCGAGAAACAAGTGCCGACTATGCGAAACCAGTCTCAATATTAATGCACTTAAAGTTCCATCGGAATCAATATAAGGCAAGTGTTGCGAACGGCAATCAAATCGTTGTTCGAAATGAGCGCGTTTTGCGCCGACACAGCCCCCGGCCCACAATTACGACATTAAAATTATTATTTTATTTCCATTTTTATTTATTATTCGCATTATTATATTGTGTGGAGTTATTATCGGTGAAATGTTTCGTTCGGATAAACGCTCGCCTCTGAACGACACGCAAGCTTCCTTCAACGGCCACGCCAGGGTTCCGCGTGTTCCCATATCAATTAATATGCACAACAATTTATCGTGGTTCATATAAAATTACATGTCGGCTTTTTTTCGAATTGTTGTACACGGTCCATGCTAAAGTATTCTGAAAACAATAATTGATTCGCGCTGTAAATACCTACTCATTGTACCTACTTTGGCATCAAAAATGTTGCTGTAGATTGCGGCAAAGCGTTTATTCTATACAAAAATGTCAGTGTCATCGACCGAGCAAAAATATTTGCACTCAAAATGCCTTCATTCACATAACTTTTAATCGTCGCTTTATCTTCATTCTGGAGCGATATAATCTCACGTGGAATGGTCTACTGCCCCCTGCGGAACCCTATAATCACATCAATCGCGCTCCCGTACAACCCTGTCATTTCATTCGACTTTTCTTTCTCATGGGTCCAGACTGCTACTGGATTCCTTCCACCTTTTATTACTTTTTAAGGTGACCGCAATTTTATTTAAACGTTATATCAATAAAATGAGCCACTTAAGGTGTTTCTTTTAAGTTCGTCTACCTTATAAGCTGCGGATTCACCAAATCGAGTGAAGAAAACAAACAAGCGGCACACTACATGTTGATGTTATTATCATGTGACGAACTGTAAAAATCAACAGTTGCACGCACCGATAAGTAGGATAACGTTAGCACAACTCGCGCTAACGCCAAAACAAACAGAATCGGAACAAATTAGCCGCTTTGTTGGAATACCTCGCGTGATTTTATAATATAGTATTAACTGTAAGCTGTTTAGTAGGCCGATGAAAAGGTACATATGTATTGGACGAGTCAATAAAAGCGACCGGAATTTCACTATACGTTAACACGTCGCCAAGGGAAATGAAGAATGAAGCGTCGCCGTCGTCTGAAACGAGGCGCTTGGCACAATATTGCGCCCAACTTGTAACATGTAAACAAAACAACAACACACTGATGCATTTTAGATCGTGACCCCAACAAAGAAACGGAAAGTGAAAGAATTCATCCATCGGAACCATTAAACAAGCCACATGCTTATTATTTGAATAAACAGGGAATGGACTCGATGCCCTTCTCAGAAGAATCCCGAAGTAATACCCAGATTTAAGCAGGAGGACACACCGTTGATTAGCGCCTTTTACTGCTGACACGACCCTACCAAAAGTTGTCTTAACCCGTCAGAAATTAAGCTCAATTCTAAATAGACCATGATTTACAGCTACCGATATCAATGAAGATAACAAAATAGAATTGGGTTTAAAGGAAAATATACTCTGTATGTTTGACGGAAAAGCTACAGCCACAGCTGGCAATGAAGCGATAACACCTGATACTAAACTGTATGTCGTTGCCACACTATTGAATATTATAAAAGGCATACCTTCATACACTTTATACAATGTAATATTTGTGATAGAAATCATAATCGTGTCTATGCGAGTAAATTTTATGAGGCGAAATCAAATAGAAACTTGTAATGAAAGATGTCGTGTGCGCTCAACATGTTTGGTCGGTATGCAAGACAAATACGTGTGGTAATAAAATATTGAACATTTAGTTGTTAATGTCGACGGAGATATCGTCGTTGTGTGAGGTGAAAACATTGATGACTGTGTGAATTGATCGGGCACACGGACATTAACCAATAAGGTACGTGGAACAAGGCATGTATGTAAAGAACAGCAAAAATTGCATGAGGACCAATACCATCCTTCAATTATCAGAAATAAACGTGTTTACTCAAAAAGTTTCATGCTGATATGATGGAAAACAAATTCACTTGTTGCAAAAGCGACGCAAAATCGTATAAAGGACAAAGAAGTTCATTAGGTTCCCGCCGGAGCGCGTGATGGCAATGTTCGCGCATCCACACTCCCTGGAATATTTATTAGCAGGATTCGTCACGACGAGCTTTGTCCACACATTAGCAGTGTTAGCACCCGGGATGGCTACCTGCATGTTTACCTAGACATAACCCCTTCATATTTGCCTAGATATCCACACATATCTGGTGTTTCGCAGAGGTCGTTGCAACACTCATTTGAGCAATGTATTGTTGACGTCGAAGGGAAATCTGCCTTCGTGTTTGCGTAATATACGAGGGAATGCTGATTGTACAAGATGCTTCACACAAATAACTTGTAAATGCAGATATTCTGTGCCAACTGAACACGTTACTCGATGTGTTACGGTGGACGGTAGCTTCGGTGATTTCCTACGTATGGAAACAAAATGTGAATTTGAAGAACACTTGACTGTTTGGTGCAATGAGGTGTAATCCAACAGAGTTGGTAAGAACTACGCTTCTAAGGAAATGTGCTTGGTGACACAATGTTGCCACATTAACAACCGCACTGGCATTAACATTAGCAGACATAAAATAACCGCCAATAAGCCGAAGCACGCATCAAAACGTCGACAAAGCAACAGGTTCTTGGCTCGACAAACACACACTGTTTACATTACGATCCTGGGGCTTCATTTAATAATTCTCGGGAACTAAAAGCCTTTGAACATTTCATCAGATGACCCTCGCTGTTTGCACACACTCCTGGCTCGAGATGCTAATGTGGACACAAGGACCTGTATCGCCGATCGGCCTCCGATGCCTTTATTGTTAGCCCTTCCAATAGCTTTGGCTTCTTCTATTTCACTGCGATGCTCGATATCCTCGATATCTTATGCAAACACCACAAGAATTCTTTGACGTGTTCGTATTGTAGTCGTTATGTATCAAGTGAGAAACTATTCTTCTTGTGCGGAATCAAGAAAAGAGAAAATGTGAAGTATTAATTCTGCAAAGGTAATAACATTTCCTATTACAAACAAGTTGTTAAAGTTCTATTACGTAAGTACGAAGGCAGCATTAGGTAGATGCACCGTCACATAATGCAGGCGTGCAGTAGCATATCAGGAAGCTACGAATGTCAAGCGAGACATGTATTTGAGCAAAACAAAAGGTGATAAGGAGAGGTAAATAACCCGGGCCATTGACGGCGTGACGGCGAGCGGCGCGCGCGCAGCTCCGCACTCACGCGTCGACGCCCGCCGCCCGCCGCGATACCCGCGACCCGCCACCGGCGCTAAACTCTCGTTCAACAGCTGTTTAACGCTTCGAATACCGCGCTGAAATATTTTCAGCGTCGACTATTTAGCGTCCGACGGCTACTGAGTTGAATGGAGCCGTTGCGAACTCACCGACCGATTCACTACACAACATATTTTAGAATCGAGGGGATATCGCCGGAGCTACAACTTGTGTACTGCTTAAGTGTCAGCTACTTAAACATTTGTTTCGCTGGTTTCTAATAGATGCTCATTACAACCGTACCGACGCCATTGCATTTGAAATCATTTGGTCTCTTTAATTTTATTCAAAATACCGCAACAGCGGTAAGTAGAAAGAGATCACGTCACTTATTGTGATGATAATTATTTTTAGAAAACAAAAACTAGAAAGCGGTCGAACGGAGATGCCTATCTGTTAATTATTGTCACCAAAATGGCGGTCTGTATTGTGGATACCTCGAAATGGCGGAGTGACAAATCGTTGGGTTTCGTGTACGTTCCGTTTGATTGACGCGTGCCAGATTCCGCGGTAATATACCTTTATACATATTTATTTATGCGTAGAAAGCGCAAATAAAAACGAGTTCTTTAACACTGCGATTGAGATAATGAATCGATGTTTACGGAGAGCCGCGGTGCGCGATCCGACGCGGACGAGCGACGTCGATGGCCGATTAATTCTTAGGGAATCTGACGCTGTCAGTTATTAAGATAATATTTGTGATTGGAAAATATCGAAATCGTTGAGACAATTTCGAAGCGTAGCAACGAGTTGGGGTCAAATATTGACAGTTCTCACGAGCGTCGGCGGACGCGGCCGCGGCTGGACTCGCCCTATTCCTTCCGCTTTTCACACATATAGGTAATAATCGATCGCTTTTATTGCGTGGCGTGTGTAGGCGCGCCGGCCGACGGTGACATTTCGAGGAACCTTCACATGACATGTCGTTTGCCGACGAATCGAACGCGAGACGGACGTTAAGTGGACCGACAAACTGGAGCGCTGCTTAACGCGTGATTTCATTGGAACACACGAGCCTGTATACAGGGCTTTTGTCATCGATTTATCTGTTGATCCGATGACGCATCGCAGTCACCGTGTGAAATGTGAATATGTCAGGTAAACTTCGAAGCTCAGCCTTTATTTGCATTATCAAGTTATTCTGCAAAGCGGCAAACAGCCATCATCGTGTATAAAGTTCTTTGTGACGCTAAGCGTGTTTGGCTTGACTCATTATTTTAAAGGGAAGAGTCATTGATTCGCGAGTGACCCTGGGTCACATTTCTCCAGTTAGGAAGAGGAAAATTTGCAAATGATCAAACAGAACAAATAAAGTACACAATTTGATTCAAATTCTGTTCCATTGAGATTACTATCTACACATTTGCATAAGACATCTCATGCTTATGTTTTCGGGTTTTAATCAATGATCCTCAAGATGATGATGCAACAAACAAATTATGCAGATGCAAAAGTGTGTTTTCATCAATTTAATATTCTTTAACTTTAAATGTTCTTGAGCATGAACAATGAACATAGAGCAAAAGGAAATCAAAGAAACAATGTGAGATGATGCAAATAGAGAAGTATGACAGAAAACAGCTTCTTTCTAAACCCATCAAAAGAAGGATGAAGATGATGAGGATATCTGTCTTTGCATCCAAGGGAAAACCTTCAGAAAACATGTTATGTATTACAGGAAAAACTAAACACGCAAAACATCTGAGGAGATTCAACTTATTATTACATCATTATAAACGCCAGTGACAAACGCAAGCAACAATAGAATCTATCACAAACACATAAGTGCTTATTTCCAATGTAACAAATTGTACTAATCTGCGCAGTATACCTATTGACTGAAGGCGATCAATAGAGGCGCCAAACGGATATGTAATATGTTCTGTACTCTGTACCTATATTTGTATAAAAGATGGCCGATTTGTGTCATTTCCTTTGTGGAAATTCTTAAGTGATCTGACCTCCATGAGTAATAAGGAACTTCGATAATATGGCTGTATCGTCCAATATTTACAGCGCTTTTTTATTTACAGAAGTGTCGAAAGCTTTAAGCTCAAAAAGAAGGACTTCCTGAATGTGTATTTTTTTAATTCAAGTCCTTGAATTTTTTTATATAGTTTCATCTTTAACGATTCTCAATCACTGAAACTATGTACAGTCATCAGTGAATTAGCTACATTTACCTTTATAACCGCACCATATGTCAACGCTAATTTGATGCTGTTTACTACCAAGTCTCTCAAAGAAATAAGTATAAACAAAATATTGGAAATCTCATTGTCTATTTACATAGTTGCACATTTGGTAACACTAGATATGGCACATACAATGGCCGCGTGACGGCTATAAACTGTATCGTTAAACCAAGCCCCAACCGAAGTTTAATTACCAAAGGCTTGCGGTGCTCGTAAACACTTCAGGAAACTAATGCCCTGACCGCAGGTAGGTCACTTGTCTAGTGAAACGGATGCCTTTACAATGTATCCAGTACTCAGATGGAAATATTTCTATTGATGACATCAATCGAATCGAGAAGAATCGTGCAAATCGCAAAAAATACAAAATCTGCAAACTCCTTGCCACATTGTTGCGACAATCTGCTACTTGAGTTAGACAATAAAAGTATGAATCAGACTTCTTCATCATCATTAAATATCAGTAGTAATACTACTAATAAAAACAAAACACTAATTAACTTCTAAACGCAACAAAATAGTCAAAAAAACAAACGAACATGACACACAACCCAAGAATTTTATAGGTACAAACAGATCGATTCGCATTCCGTCAATTCGATTCATTGGTACCATAAATCAATAAGAAAATTGATGTGAACCTGCCGCACTATCAATCTCTGCTCGATGTAATATCGAGTAGTTCTGTTGTGACACTTATCGACCCACTGACATCGTTAATATCGATCCCGATGATACACGATGAATGCGGACCAAGGATTGTTCTTTGACATACTTAAACTTCAGTTGCTTTGTACTTATTTCGTTTTTTCGTGTGATCGATACTGTCCTTAGGAGATTCAGGCTTTTTATTGTTTGCTTCGACTGTTTCTTAGAAACTGTTAATGTTGAGCGAGAGGTTTTCATTATCCTCAATAGTAACCGGTCATAAATTCATAATTAGAAGATCGTTCGAATTCTAATTAAGAATTTGAATTGATCTTGCATTGAGTCTGTTTGTTATCAATATTTGTACCTTCTGTAAAGAAGACATTGTGTATGAGTATTATAAATTGATGCCAATTGATTAATTTGATTGTTTTTGCAAATGAATCATTATCATGATGTAGCGTCATTCCTAGAACACGAATGACGTCTAGGCTCACCTTCTAGTCTGTTTTCAAGCTTATGCAAACATATGATTCAAATATTTGCACCAACAATTGTATCAACAAGATGCGGTTTATCATACGTTTGAGCTATTTCAATTATGGATTTGTTTTCGTATAGCAAATACTAAGTAATTTCCTTAGATACTTTTGGTTACTCATTTCCTTTTTTGTGGTGATGGAAAAAAAGAGACAAAAACGTGGTTAATGACATAAATAGCATCCAAGATATCATCCAAATTCAGCCTCCAAAAGCATGTATATCAACTACCACAAAAACTACCAATGCCGAATGGTCGAATCCATTATTTTTATTTAAACCTTCCTAAAGAGCCATTCCATCAAAACAAACATACATTTAAAAAATCAATAACGTGAACCCTTCCCGATATCGTTCAAATAAACCATCTCGATTCAAATAAAAGCAAATCGACAAAAAATCTCGGGTTCCAAAGAATCGAAGACCAACAATCTGTCAACCATCATTGTATTATAATATTTGTATCGGATAACTTATCATATAAATATATACTTGTTATTATAAATCTGTTGATATTTATCTGTGGATTGAATCTATCTCGTTCCAATTGTACAGCAAAAATTGAGCCAATAGTTGAAATAACCAATTTTGCTAATTAATTTCGTTTTAATGAGCTCACAGATCCCCAAAGCAAGGCTGACACATTTAACTTTTTTCCCATAAATTATACAAGACAAGCACAGGAGACAATAAGGATGAGGTGACAATGTCATTTTGAAACCACAGATCCTGTCACTTCCTAATAAAACGGCGCACCCCGCTGCGCAGGCGCACCCCATTTACAAACAATACACCACGCAACCAAACATTCGCATCCGATTAGTTCTTTATAATAGCTTTATAAAACCACCAAGTTTATCATTGTTATTTCAATCTCCTCTCGTACATTAAAAGGTATTACTCATACCAATCAGATAATACCAGAATACGCATCGAACACGGTAATTGATGATTTAATTCAAACGGTATGACATGAAAGTAAGATCGTGTCTTAAAAATACCAAGCTCGCATACCTGAAATAATTGATAAATCAATGCAGTTCTCAACGCGAGGGGCACTAAATCAAAAAGAATAAGTGACCGTCTATCATAACATTTTGACGTAGAGAAACGTGCTCGATATTAAACTGTTCCCGCTAGATGGCGCGATAACGGCCTGTCAAACTCGCCTGTCATTAGCTTATTAATGGCCACCGAACGCCATTTTGATAGAATAAAAAGTTATTTGAGTTTTATTGGCCCTTTGTCTCACTTTGTGTAGGCACTCATCAATTATACATACAAACAAGACGTCTCAATACAGAACAGGCTTTTGACATTTCAACCATCGTGGCATAGATTTCTTTTTCCAAAGCTATGGAATTGACAAGTGCATGTTACAATTTAGGAAGAATTTGATCTGCATAAAGAAAATAATTGCGCTGATATCATTTATGGAACAACGATTCAAATTATCTAATTAAAGTTTGCGACATTGAATGCGTAATAGCATGGTCACCAGTATTTCACAGAATACAATGGCTCTCCCACGCAACGTCTGGCGTGAAACTTGCACATCCTCTTGCAATTTGAAACAATTTGCATATCTACACACGTCATTCGTGTCTAAAAATAACGTAAATTCAATTTATGTGTTTACAAAAAGTTAACAAACCAGACCGACTTAACACTTTCGCTATTATCCTTCTTTTTTTTCAAAGGCAACACTGTCTTATTTAGCCAAACATTCGGAAGGCAATCTGGTAAGTAAATATTTGGGCAGTCGTAATAGTGACCTTATGAAATTGGAATAAGATTGAAGTTTCGAGTAGCGTGTGGGGTTAGTTATAGCATTTTGTTTAGGAGCAGACGGGGGCATAGGACCACACACGGACGCAAGTCAACATCGGTCGCTAGAACAACACTATAGCACTTAGTATACTTTGCAGGTAAACTAGTAGCTTTTGAAGGCACACGTCACACGATTTGATATGGCGATTGCGTGCCCGAAAGGAAAGACGACTGTATTTTAAGTGAGAGTAATCTGACGCCTTGGAGTTTTCACAGTTTCCAATGTAGTTGTTATTTACGAAACTAGAAGTTCGTATTCAAGTATTAATACAAAAATGATGACATGACTAAAACTAATAGAAAAATGTGAGCCAGAAGTTTGGACTGTACTTATTTACAGACTCGTAATTAAATAAATAAATACCTATATATATGGATAGAAAAGTAAATTTGTAATAGACCATGGCCTGTAGATTTCATATAAAATTACAACAACATGTATCAGCTACCTTATAGAAAAAAATCAGTGTAACATAAACGAGATCTCCAGATAAGCAGAACAGGTTTTCAGATGATTTAATTACCCTGTAACGAAAACAATAAAACGAATGTGCGAGTAACTTATAAGCAGTGAAGGTCGTGTGGGCGAACTGCGCCCGCGCCGGTAGCCAGACGAGCCGACGACACCCGATGACATCCGACAACAAGACGCATAAGTCACGAACACTGACGTTTTAAGTGCAGCTACATGTTGCAGAAACAATGCAGCTGCATCGCTCTATTGAATTGAGCAATCAGGTGTAATTTAAGATAGGTCGTTGATAGACCAAAGACTACAACCAGGTGGAAAATTTCTATCAAATATGAATTTGTTATTACCATAATCTGAGAATATAGCTACTATCGTAAGTACCCAAAGCATGTACTGATCCATTCATATCTATATGCACTCTTACTTCTATCACAAAACAAACTTTAATTTTGGTCTTTGGGTCCATATGAAATAATCAAGTTTGACGAAAGCCACTGACAAGATTAGATCTTGTATATCAACCATAGCAACGCTTTAAGCTTTAGCTTAAGGCAAACTTAATATCAGACTGATAAATCATAAATGGAACTTTATCAATCCGTAACCATCAGAATGTAATCAGATAATAAATGTTTGATTGATAGCATTAATCAATGCCTGAGCGCCGATTACTCACTGTTGAATTGCGCGCGTATCGGAATGGCAAGAAATCAACTTCTTGTTTATAAAGCTGTAAATAAATTAAAGAATAGACAGACACTTGTTCTTGATGTTTGGTCTTTTGATCTTGGATATAAATCCGAATGAATGGAAAAAATACTTTGTAAATAAAACCTTGAGTTTAAAAATTACAGCTTTATTAAAGACTGGCTTCTGCTAGCGGTGTCACCCGCTTTCCGGATGAAAGGTAGGTAATATGCTATTCTGATATACAAGATATATTACTGCCAAATTTCATCAAAATCCGTCCAGCAGTTTTTGCGTGAAAGAGTAACAAACATACATATACATACATCCTCACAAACTATCGCATTTATAATATTAGTTCATAATAAGGAGTCATTAAACACATAGAAGCGGTCCTGAAAGCCACATGATTATATTTATCGTGATCCTTCAGCTGCGCAGTGTCACCGGCGCGAGCGCATCGGGGGTGAGGCGACAGGAAGGGGCGTGGTCGCCGCACATTAGCGACTGTTCGAGGAACACACTCCCAATATCAGAAGGACATTAATAACTTGCGTCATATTTAACGAAGGAAAAATGCTATAATTGCCCCTCAAATATGCTGAAGGAGACCATCATTATCTGATGTGGTAATTATAAGATTTTGGTGTTTTCGTCGTTGGTTATAACATTCAGTACACCTACATGTGTTAAAATCTTTATGTACCATGGTTGATACATATTTGTTTAGAGCTCATACATTATGGCTAAAGATGATCAGGACACAAAAACGACAAACCTAGTATTAAAAAGTGGTACAGTTTGTGTGGTTCTATGCAGTAATCACTCGATCTGTTTCCTTTAAATTGTTTACTAATAGAAAGCCACATCATTTTGAGAATATTTTATCTTGCCATGGGAAGTACTTACTTCGAGAAGCGGGTGAAACGGCTAGCATTTTCTTTAAAAAAATCCTTTTGTGTTTAGCAAACCATGTTTGTTAAACCTGATTTGCTACCTAAAGTTTAAAACAATTAAGCGATTTTCAGACACCCGCACTTACCTACTCTATTAGCTTAGTTTGCTTAGTCACAGCACAAATAACTTAAAACAAGAAAGTTAATTACAAAATCCATTTTTTGAACTTAAAATCTCCATTAATTTCCAGTTAAACCAGTGTGCAGTTCATCAAACAATTGAACGGGCTACCTCAGTTACGACCACACGTGGTACCCAATTATGTGACAGGCGAAGACTTGAGAGGGTAAATACTGTGGGGGCGATCCGTAACACGGTAGTGATGACCCTCAAGTACTCCTGGGAGGCGCGAGGTGGGAGGGATAGCTTGGTCATGTAGTCGGAATTGGAGGTGATATTAAGTGAATCGTATCAAAGGAATTATACCTAGTTTACAAAAAAAAATACGCGGTGGACTCTTATAGTTATAAGTATACCTAGGTAGACATTACCTTATGAGGAAAAGATGGCGATAGAATTGTATAGCCTTAATAAGTAAGAAATGGTGATAAAGTAAAAAACAGCGTGGGCCCTCAAGTCTGCTGTAAAAAGACTAACATAAATAAAAACAGTATTAAAAGAAGATGTTATGACCTGATATGTGCTATAATTAATAAACTTTAGAGCCTTAAGGGATGGCTTATGGGAATATTTTTACTACGTAAACCATAGCCAGTCTTCTAAAGAAAATGACACATCTCATACAAATACTGAAAACAAATATCAACCTCTATCAAAAACACAACAATGGATGAATGAATAATTAATTAAAATCAAATTCACTAAATAAAAATGGTAATTTATATCTGACGATAACATTAACATAATTATATGCATACATAACCCTCGAGTGCTCACTAGTGGGTGCTTATTAACAAATAGAAGAGGTCGAAGAGACCCCGGGTCCCGTAGGACCACCGGTGTTAGCATCAGCAAGTCAAATGGAGCAAGAAATACGCGAGTCATTTTAGGGTTGAATCTACTTAATGCGACGAGGCGACTAAATGTAGCTTTGGGCGCATCAAAGGACCGTATCTTTTGCCTATTATTTTATGAGAAACCTTTTGTAGAAATTATTTGATAAAGTTGTCATTACATCACTGATATTGTGGAAAATATATCCTAAAATATAATTGAAATTGAAGTTAATTAATAAGAAAATAATTTGTTGCACTCGACAGTAAATGGCAAATTAATAATTAAATTCAAATCTATGAAGCACATTAATCCACAACCAAAAATATCTAAGAGTAAAATAAATTAGCTTTTCTCTTTATGGTTACTCTATTGCCGCTACTACGCTTGTTGTGGAGTTGAAGCCTTATGAAGGCGCTTCAAGTGTAGCTACTGAATTTATACAATGACTTGAGATACCGCTTATTGCTATATGTAGTCAACTAACTCAATTGTTTATAGAAGAAAAAAGCAGAACTCTTCAAGCACCTGCAGTAGCAATACAATATTTGACTCAAACATACATTTGTGCTTAGCGAAAAGTTCATTAATCCATTTGTATGCAAATTAACGCTTAAGTAATGCCTGCATTGTTCCACTGTAGGTATAGAATAAAGTTCAACATTCAAGCTTTGACGTACACATGCCTAATTCAATTCCACGCGAAAGGGTCCCCCAAAACAAAGCAACGAGCGCTAAACGACTGTTTTATGTGCCATTCGCAGTTGCGCGGGCGCAGGCTCGCAGACCGCTGGCCCACGACGCGGATCGACACTTATTTGCATACACGATAAAAGAGACCAGTCAACATGCATGATATATTAAAATCACGTCTCCGGAACAATTAACAGAAACGAGAGAGCGATCAAATAATAAAAAGTGCCTTTGTCATTACAAACAGTCGAGGCGACGAACATTCTTAGAAACACCATAACGCCAAGAATAATAATAACTCAGTATAGACGATGAATCGGTTTTCAGACGTTAACCAATCGGACGGCGCGCGCGCAAATCGCCAATATGGCGGATATAATAATTACTTACTATATTGTGTATTATAGTTTCACGCGACTCTATGGCTGTATCTGAAACTATTGAGGACATATCATTATATATAATGAAGTCAGAACACGTTCATTTTATAACGGATCGCGTACAAAGTTTCTAAAGATGTCTGTATCTTTATCTGACCGTGAGTCATTTTCGCGAACGATTTTCTTTATGTTTTCCTTAAATGTTGGTCCTTTGTCACGAATATTTGGGATTTCCAATTCCATATCTAAGTACAGTTCCAATTATATGACCATATCTGTCAATAAAATAATAATTACTTAAAACTAATTTCCTATTCAAAATCTATTCTAAAATTGATACACTGAAAATTATAATTTGTATAAATTTTCCAGTCGTCATTCACAAACTCGTACACAATATAATTAGATACGTTCAAGAAATCAGTGCGGAATGACGCAGATATAGTAAATCACAATAATATCACAAGTACATATCTATTGAAACCGTATTGAGCATTTGAAAACAATTTTCCGTCGCGTAGAGCGAGCACAAGTCAACCTCAAAACATCAGAGGGGACAAAAAGCCGAGACGAGACATCACCTCCAACCTCCGATTGAGAAACCCAATTTGAATAACAATCAATAAATTAATGTACAACCGTAATTTATTCATAAGCGGAGTCTGTGACACACCGGCGCGACGAGCACTGAATCCAAATGAAATTTTATAAGAAACACTCCTTTTCAACGGCCCATTATGGACAGAATGTAATACTTTTCTTAACGTATCATCATTATCGGTCCGCATCACAATGCTCCTTTGAGTACGAGTGTCGTTTAAGTGGACTAATCTCTTTACACGTAAAAACTGACGGCACCGAATGAGTTTCTCGTGTTGGAATAATTAGTCTGCAATTGAAAGCGTGCTTTATTTCAAGAGACCGGACAAAACGGACATGACACGGTTGGCCAACGGTAAAACACTTTCACGAATACAATGATAATTATTACAAAAGAGTATGATTCCGAAACGGCCGAGCCTCTACGCAACGCCATTTTTAGAATATGAAAAGAAAATATTTAAATAATGTCGCGTAGGCAGCCCATAAATAGCGGCTCGTTAATTACCGACTGTAATCACATTTCGCCAAACGCGTTACAACACACATGTCCCATCCCTTCGCTGTTCTAAATTTAAATATTATTAAAGGCGGGAGCTGGGCACGCTCCCTATTTCGATAGAATCGAAAATAATTTATGAAACCTTGTGTCATTTACAAAGTGATAATCGTGTGTCTCGTGTCTTCTAACATAAATATAGTATCGTAATTATCTAACTAGGTACATTGCATTTAATGGCAATGCAAATATTCGCAATAACAAGTTTTGTGCACTCTGTACCTACATTTCAAAAATAAATCCTTATATGAGTTAAGATTGGGTATTGTTTCTTGGGCAATGTGAATAAATTCTAAAAGTCTGTAAACAATACGTGACTAATTGGGACTTCAAATTACCAATAAAGGGCCGTTAGGACCTAAACCTCAAAACCCCTCAAACGTAACCGTTGTCAAATTGCATTCGCTAAAATACCCACACAATTTTCGCATTCCATCGACGAAAAAAGTAAAATGATTATGAAGAATGAATTAGTTTCAAATTACTAAATAGAGTTGCGCAGGAGCATCGAGTTAGATTCGCGTGTCATCACGAGCGCCCGAGGCGACAGCCGAGCTCAATCGTACATGGATCCACATTTTAGTAGTCATTTGAACATAATCATCTCAATTTTACAACAACGTCTAACAAAATACTTTTGCAGAGATGTGCGAAAAACGATTCGGAAAAAATTTGCATGTTATAACAACGACGGACGATTCAAACTGGGACATTATTTAACAATTTTCCTTCAAAATTGTGACAAATCTAAATAAGTACCATAAAGTTTTCCGAAATTATCTTTCGATATGGATCCAATTGCCTGTTACGAATTCTAAAACACTTTAAAATATATAATACCCCCAACAGATTGATCCCAATTAGACTACCAGTTTTTTGTTAGGGTCACTCAAGATGACATAATTAGGCGTTTTCGATACCCAAGTTTTTTTATGCTTTGTCAGCCTCTCGTTAGTCTTAAACATATTATTATGTCAGTTCTTGTTTACAAACGACTACCTTTAAATTCATTTAATAATAATTTGGTACAAAAGCAGTGTTGTAGAAGCTGGAATATACCATCATTCGTCTTCTACTACATTCGATTATAAATATAGATCTAAACAGAACTCAACATCAATATCATGTTTTTTTTCTTTATCAGAACGGTGGCTGGTGGTTGCGTGTCCAAATCATGGCTTGAGGGCAACAGTAGCAGCGATCTTGGCACCAAATTGCAGCCTGTCAGAGCCGCAGTCAGGACCAGCAGATCCCACAGCCCGATCAAACTCACTGCTAAATTGTGGGAATCGATTATTCCCTAGTTCTTTGCCTGATATAACAAAAAATGCATCAATGCGATTTCTTACTAGTAGACGCCGATATATTTTTTATTAAATTGGTGCTTAAGTGGTGGTTAGTTTTTATCGTCAAGCTTCAGTTGATGATTCGTGAGAGATAGGATTGGAATTGCATGGCATTCCGTGACAAGAGAAAACTCGGAGCTACTAAATAAATTATGACGACCTTCACGCTATGAAAACTTTGTTCTAGGTATATGGGCAAGCTGATTGATAAAGCTTTGAAGATTTTTATAGCTATAATATTATGTGATGAACAGCAAAGCTCGATATGCCGTGATCAAGCGGTGTGCGGTTATGGCTAATTGCAAGCTTTCCCGCCATCGCTGCTTCATTTTCAAGATGGCGGCGGGCGTCGGAGTGCGATTTCACGTCATTAAGACTAGTTATCGCGCGACCTGCCCGCAATCCTCTAATTATCCGCTACCGGTGCCTCCCAACGCAATGGAAATAATATTGGATATTATAAACTGGAAATATAATTCACTTGATCGACGCGGTGTTACATGTGGCGTAAAATGGGCGTAAACCCGTCGAATAATTGCTTTCTAATGTATGAGAAGCGTTCCCAGTTGGCTGATTGCTGTCCATTTTCATCACTGGACGCATAATCGAGGTATTACATTTCTTTGATTTGCAAACCATTTGCTCGGTAATGGCCGAGTTAATGTGGAATGCAACAAAATTTAATTACAAGGGCCCAATTTGTTTCGATCTTACTGGTAACTCACAATTACTTTTAATTTAAACTATGATAAACAGAGGCGATACAACGCTATGGTAGCGTGCGCGCGCGCACCGCCCTCCGCCGCGCGTGTCTTGAGAGGGATCCAGATACGTAATTATTGTAATCTGTAATCAAAACGCCCGCTATTAAACAGTAGCAACTCGATATGGACACAACATCTATAGAGATTCTATTAAAACTTTTATTTAAATTCAATTTTTCGGTCTACGGTAAGTAATTTTTATTTAGATTTTTATTGTTTCTCCAATGCACTCTGAAAATTATTTCATTAATATGTTCACAAATATGGTCATATTAAATTACAGTGAATTCACTATAAAAAGCTCTGAAATTGACAAATCGATCAAATACGGAAAAATAATCGAGATGTCAATGGATGATAACATTGTAATTAAATGTTTACTCTCTGGTTCTGTTAATACATTACTGGGAATTTATAACGTATCACAAGTTCCACGGACTTGTCTATTTGCTATAACTTTGATTAAATGATAAAATAATATAATAACTTTTCCATGGTTATTGACCTATCTGTAATTTATTGAAACTTTTACAGAAAACTACCAAATAGTAGGCTGCGTTTGCATTTTTTTGTATTTTGACTTCAGTAACTTATTTTCTCGCTTTATTGGGATAACTGTCTTTTATAAATGACAGCGTGCAGCACTTCTGTCCTCATTAAAAGCAAATACAAAGGAAGGTCTAGCAGTTAGACGCTTAGCTTTTGATTGTTGTATCTCGAAGTATAGGAAAGGTATCATTAGGGCTGCGATACACATCATTATTCCGAGAATCGGGATCGACTACATAGAGCCCGCTAACTACAGTCCGTGGTGGCGTGTGAAGCCCGTGAGAATCTGTGCGATATCTCGGAACCTGCCAGATTGACGGCAGATCAATGTCAGCTTGCCTTTTGTTTATGTTTGGACTAGTCATTGATAGCTTTTATAAATATTAGACCATGCTATCGGTCTTGAAAATCGACCCTAGGTTTCCCAATTTACGTAACGAAAATATGGTGCGCCCTCGATCTTTAATACAAGAATTTAACTAAATATACCTTAATAAAAAAACCTGCAAACGAACACACATTATTATCATTGTAATAATTTGTCCTCAAACGTTACCTTCAATTATAAAGAGATTTTTTATGGCGGGCCATGATTGGACAATTAATCACGTCGATTACGCATGCACCACATCACTAACGCCGCGCGTTTATAGAGACAGCTACTTGAAAAGAAACATTCGACCATTGAATAGCTTTTGTGAAGATCGCTTAATGCTCTTTTATGTGGCGTTAATTAATTATATTTAATGCGGTCGCTCGTTTTTGTCGCGTTGTTTGTTACTTTAGTATTATTACTTTTTGTGCGTTGCTGATGAATTTGTTATTCGAGTTGAATAAAACTCGAACACTTTGTCGGCCAGATGAGATGACATTTTGCAATGGTTATTTGTATAGGCTTAAAACTATATTTGTCATGTTCATGCGTCATAATTTTCCGCTTGTATTGCAGTAAGAATTTATTGAAACAAGAATCTAAGCTTATTTATTTAACTAAACAAAATGTGATAGCCAGCTTCTTGTGAGTATAGGATTAAAACAATAAATGTAACCCGTGCGTATAAAGACGAGGTAACAAATTAACAAACAAGAGAATGTATTAATCGTCTCGGGTTAGGGAGGGGAGATCAAAGTGTGCGCACGCGACGGTTACCGAGCCCAACTGTTTATAAACAGCTTGATAACCCCTTGATACTGACTGATACCTTACACGGGACTTTTATTAATCGGATCAATAAAGATTATGTATCAATACAAAAAAGGAGAGAGGATATTCAACCTAATTTTAATGTATTTACGTCTAAGTTAATTAAAAATTAGAGAATCCACTCTAAAATACCAAGTTTTTAACATTATAATAGTAACAGTATTTCAGATCGAATATTCTGTTACAAACGTTCAATAAACTTCATGTAAAGTACACGTGTAATAGTTTGTGCAAACATTTTATATTCAACTGCTAAATAAACTAACGGTATTTGACGAGAGATCATTTCCTTCAAAAAAACTGTGACCCAACCTACTTGATACTTGTTTATGCTCTGCGAATCGTTAAAATAATGACAAGAAATATATTTTGTACCTAGATGCGAATACATTAATATTACTAATTAATATCCATCACCAGTTCTACTATTTACGGTACTTGATGTAAATCTTTGGATAAATAAGCCATAATTTCTACGCCCATATAGAAAATACCCATATGGAAGAGCTCGTGGCTAAGTCAAAGCCGCGCGGATCGATCGATGATAAAATGATAAGGTTAAGCAACGCTTGGCGCGGTCGGTCCGTGGATGGGTGACCATCTTGTCATAACGAGTTCTTCCGTGTTGTTCGGAAGGCACGATAAACTGGTGGGTCCCGGCTGTCATTTGAACATCTTTGGCAGTCGTTACGGGTAGTCAGAAGCCAGAAAGTCTGACAACCAGTCTTACCAAGGGGTGCCAGGTTGCCGGGCAACTGGGTTGTGGAGGTCAGACAGGCAAACACTGGTTCTCAGCTGCATCCGGTTAGACTGGAAGCCGACCCCAACATAGTTGGGAAAAGGCTAGGCAGATGAATTTCTACGCCCATATCGGTGTATACTAGAGTCACATATTGAAACCACGGCAACCAAAGGAGTATTGAAAAGGCGCCTACTATTACCAGTACTGATAATAAGTAAAAATAAACTACCCATGTTACTTATAGAAGTGTAAACATTTTTAAACCGCGTCTTATAAGTAAAAACCGTAAAGATTATAATGTGATTTCATATGCATGACGGCAAAACACTCTCGTCCCACTTTATACACATTTAATTCAACAATAGACTATTCACATTAACAGACTATAAATAATATTAACATAATTATCATAAACAATTGCTATATCAATGAGACAAAGATCAAGATTCGTCGGATGATGTAAACAGAAATCTTGACAGTGACAGTGACGTAAAATTGACATAAGGGAAATACCCTGTGCTTTTACCCTTCAGAGAACTACCAGAGAGGAGTCCAACGATGAGTTTCACAGGTACCAGGTAGAGTTCTAAATAGCTATCGGACTCTTCTTCTTCTTATCGAGTGAGCTGCAGGTTTAATCACCTAACAAGCCCTAGTGTCAGAGTTTTCTCAAATCCGCCTGACGGCCTCTGACGTGGATTTATATACGACTGCTACTGAGTAGCATTCGAGGACGACGGCTTTACGTGCCCTCCCAGGCACGGGGGTGTAACACTCCTAACTCCAAGCTGCTTTGTGAAAGTTTCTAAAACCCACAAAGCGATTTCGGCCAGTCTAGTGCTATCGGACAGTCTGGTGTCATGGAAATGTTTTTAATTTTGATTACTTTTCAATGGCATGATCTGTCAGATAGTTATCTATAACTTTATCTGTTAACTGTAATATTGGCCGCAAGTTTAACAATAGAGGAATGCCTGATAGATTTATTGCTCACGAAGTCGTCAATGGGGTTAGGTTATAATTGCTCAAATAATGACGAACCTAGAATAATTCTTGACTGAATCTCTATTTCTTCATTCATCAATGGAAATTGTTAGTTTTTGGTGCAAAGCGGCATCTTTTTCATGTTCATGTAAACATTACCATGATATCACAATTTGTTAATAGAACCATACTTGCACCTGTGTTTACAAACAAACGGCTATACAAATGAATTTACGAAATGCATTTGAAGATAATGCAGCATTATGTGACCGGGAACTAAAGTTATGTAAAAAACTTGATACTTGAAATCAGTTAGGGGATTTAAATTTTCTTTTAGACAGTTGTTAGGAACTTTCGAAATAAAAAACATTATCCTCATCATGAGTAGACAGAACTATCACAATCGATCTAAACTGCGACTTAGTTCCTTCCCATTTCAAAGGTGTAAAAAAGGTGCTAATAAAACTAACCATATTTATTGAAAAGCATAACCATCAATAAATCTAGTCATCACATACACAGCAGTTTGCAAATTTTCCTTGTAGCGCAACAAAAATGTTAGTACATTCGTCCAATAAAACTAACTCGGCGTACGCGCAATAAATGATCATTTTATTGAGCGTAACCGGCAGTTATAAGTGGACGCCATTGGTGAATCGTCGCGCTCGTAAAATAGTCAAACATCAATTGCTGTTCGTCACAGCTGAATAGAACACATAAAACCTACGGGTTCTGAGCTTAAGGTCAAGACACAACGCCTAAGATGGCGTTGGCAAATCTCAGGACGGATAATATCAATCGTTAAATGTAAACATTCGGACTTGTTAAATTCTTTGTGTAAAGTATCGACGCAAACACATCAACCTCCCATAACCTGTCAAATTTCTGCAATAGATTTTCAACCTTATCGGAATACAGGAAGGTTTATGTTCGATTGGTAAAATGTGACAGATTCGGATAGGTTCACCTGCTGTCGTCTGTACAGATGTTATGTAGTAAAGTCGCACACGCAGCGTAAATAATGAATGACGCAAATCTTGATGCATAGGATATGTGTGAGATTAACTGAAATCGTAATTATTTTAATAATACGGACAGGCGTTCTGGCACAGATTGTACGTGCGATTGACACAATCGTTTCACCAGCCTGCGTTATTCATTTGTTCATCATCCTACCTACATAAATAAATTGGAGTTTGTCTAAAAGCTACACTAATGAAATGGAAAACTTCCTTCTAAATTAGTTATTAATGTTTAAAACAATTATCTTGTACTGACAGCGTCGTATCTTCCTTTACCTCAAATATGAAGACATACGAACCGCTTAAGCGAGCACTTATCCAAAATTAAAGAAAGAATAATTTATCCTCGAGGAAAACTACACCTGCCTTAGCAGACTGTTCCTCACATCAGTTTTATTTCCTCCAACGTTTTAGTATCCGAAAAGACTACCCTAATTTGATCCTTCAAGAGCCGTTTATTTTCCCCTCCGCCGCTCGCCCCGGTTGTTAAAAGAGGGTGAGGGTAGGTCAAGTTATATTTTGTAAGTGTTAACAGTACGTTTTAGTGCTAGTAAATAATTAAACCACCTAATTTGATGCGAAGGAAGTTTCTTTAGTGAGTAGTTTATGTGGGCAACGTCGATTGAATGACGGCGGGCGCGCTTGTAATCAAGCTGTGATGAGGGAATAAGCTTTAATTAAATTAAGGGAAAAGGGAGTACGGAAATTGCTACAATGAGAAATACTTGCCAAGTACCTAACCATCCGTCCATCAGCCGACGTGAGATTGAAATAATAAAAATACCGGCCGAATATCTAGCGTTAGTTGTCATTCGTTTATTCAAATTAAGAATTTTCTTTTTTCTTCTGTCTGCTCAGCCTTTAATGTCATCATATTTTTTTTCATTGCAATATATGCCAAACATAATAATATTGTTTCTAATATAGAACCTCCATATGGGAGTATTTTTATTAATGTTAATACTTTCTACAAGTTTCTTTTCCAAGAGATGGAAATCGATTGTTTCTTTCTCAATCCCTTAAAAGTTTGTAACCTAAAACCTTTTCCGTAAAATTACATTACTCATATTAAAATCTATTAAAATTCAAAACACTTCCGTGATGCGATGTGACAATATTAATTATTATTGATTACAATCCAGTGCCTATCGTATTTCAAGCAAGAAGTCTTGTGAAGCCTTACAAGAGGTAATGCGATCTAATCTGCAAGGTATGGTATCAAAACCTTCTACGATTATTATAAATACGCATAATATTTATTTATAAATACACAACCTTTGAATAATTTCGAATTTGCTTAATTATAAGCTATGTTAAGATGGAGAAGTAGGACACATTGCCATAAAAAAGGGGCAAGAGGATCAACTGTCTGATCTGTCCGCCAGCAACAACAACCACCAAAAAGGTTTTCTAACAACTAAAACCTTTTTAGAGAAATACTAAGTTTTTCCTTTTCCGTTGAATCATTATGGCCAGGTTTAGTTTCCTACCAAGGAGTATTGATTGCGATACTCATAGACATCACTATCAAATTGCGTTAATCGATAAGGACAAGTAACCTACTGTGGAAGCATCAAGTTACCTCACAGGGCAAAGGAAGTGATTGACGAACTTTGGTTTTAGAGGGTTATTTTAATATAATGCTTTATTCCAGTTTTGGTTCCACTAAAGCATGATGAATTGCTGCTAAGTGGCTGTCGGGAATATTCTTTCTGATTTCAATAAAATCTAACTTTATGTGCCTCAACACCTTCAAGAAAGTCTTTAAACCACCAGTACACATGTTAACCCTCAAACCAGAAGAAAATTATTAAAATATTTAAAGGGAACGATTACTCGCGCGTCGTGACCGCTTGAGTTGCGCGCGCTCACCACGGCTGTATCAATCATCCCCACCCCGCCCACAGAACAAAGCTAAGCGAACGTGCATCTTCGCCATTACTTTTTACCTAACTTTAACGTCATTAGTGCTTTCTTGCCAACTTTAATACTTCGGATATGTAGTGTTAGAATTTATATTACGTTAATTGCTGTTTTTTTTGCTTTTTTTGCCAGTTATATGTGTGTGGTCTGCCCGACAGATGGCCAGTACTTTGTCTGTGCTACGACAATGTTGCAGGTCAAATAAGGGTGTATAAAATAGCCGATTGGTGATATTACGTAGAAGTTTGTAGACTTTATCATATTGCTGACTATTACAATAACCCAGCGCAAACTGTAGCCTTATTATAATGCTCTAGTTTTCGAAGTCGAAGTCATCATAACTAATTTCTTTCTAAATCAATCCAATCAAACAGAACTTGTAATAAATGTCAAAGTGAGTTTGTTACGCTGTCACTCTAGAACGGCTAAACCAATTAACAGGAAACGCTTGGCTATGATGTGCCCTGGAAACGAAGATAAACTGCTTCTTAACCGGGTTCAGCCAAAATATAATCTTATATACAATGAGAAATGCAAAAAATATTCACCTACACACTGGTAAAATCTTAGACAAATTCCTTCACACGACGCGAATGCGGCATGCAAGCGCGACTTTTTAATTAAGGACAGGCGTGCACTGATCGCAATATCGGAACGAGATTATATTATCGTATGACTTCGTGAAGACCCACCGGTGCCGTATGATACGTGCGGTGTCGCCTTACATAACTCTATGTTTGTTATTACCTTTTACCATTTAATGGACGCTTCCGATGTGTCACAAAAATAAAATAGATATTATAATTTCAATAAAAATGCGTGAATCTTATACCGCATATGAAATATAATAAACAAGAGCGTTTGATATAGGTACTGCATTTAATGAACTGGCATTGTTTACATTTTTGGTGTACTTACTGATAGAATGGCTTATGTTATTGTTGTTGAATATGAAGTTAGTCAAATATCAGTAGAATCGTGAAAAGCAGTAGCTTTTCTTATAAAAGCTTGTATTTCGACAACCTTGTCAATAACTGAAGTACTTAATTCATGAGTAAATAGTAATAAAAGTTTTAAATAAAATCATATTTCATAAGAACTCATCATTCAGTAATGTTCAAAAGCAAATCTAACTAATCAGTATAGCAAAGTCCAATAATTCAATTTAAAGACGAGCATTTATTCACATCATCGCTAATTGAAAGTTTTGAACTTTTCTATTCGTCCCTTTTTGGGCAACTAAGCGTGACGATGTTATTTCGTAAGTATATTGATTTAACACAATTGTGTGAAATATTACTTCCTTAAGTTAAATCGAATGAGTCAAGGTGTTTATTTCTTTAGCTGGCCACTTTTATGATCATATATTTGCGTATCACTCATAATCTGTGACTAACTATATGTATCATAGAAATATAACAATCGATTTCCGGAAATCTCAATGAGATCTTACAGGACAAAATAATAATTGCAAAAATAATTTGTTTGACCCTTAGGGTAGGTTGGTGTAAGATGGCGCAGGAGATAAGATGGCGCACTCGCGATTGGTGGGTTCTGGTGTATCGTATGCAGTTAATTTCAATCGTGTTTTGTTGACTATCAGTACCGGCACGTGCACCCAAAAAAAATTTCGACTTGCTCAAAAAACGATTGTTCCAGGTAAATTTTAAGATTTTGAACACTTTTAATCTAATTTTATTCTGATTTGAAAGTTAAATCAGTATAAAACAATGCATATATTATGCATTTTTAATGAGTAGTTGACTAAACAAATACTTTGTATCGACCTAAGAAACTAAACAATTCTGGTATTACATAAGAGAGGGTATTAGTGCAATGATTTCTGCATTGTGGGGAAGTTTGTAAGATGGCGCAATGAGCGGGTGTACAACATGGCGCGCGCCATCTTACAAACCGTATTTTTAATTTGAGGAATGACTTTCTTTTTTAATTCTATTAGAAACAAAAATGCAGAATGTAAAGACGCGAAAGGAAAAGTGTTCACCTTCACTTATCGAAGAAGCGCGTAATCTCATACATGAAGGTAAAAAATTACCTGTAATCCAATTCCAATTAAAGATCCACTAATAGGAAACGTATGAAATCAGAAGTAATTAGCAAACAGCAATAAGAGGCAGCAAGGAAACGAAAAGCTGAAACAACACGTAGAAAACCTAAGGAAAAATCTAAAGCACCCAACAAACCTACTGTAGAAAAGTTCTGCACATGTCTTGGGTGTCAGGAAATTTATAAGAAACTCCTAAAATAAGACTTTATAGAGTGCTCAAGTGTGTCAAGAATGATGTCATAATAAATGTATGGGATAGGTACCTATCTTTGATGTCATATTTAAATACAACAAGTATTTAAATATGACATTTGTCTCCCTTAGATGACCTAGCATTAACTGCGCCATCTTATCAACTTTGCTGCGCCAACTTACCGGATGGGTCGTGTAAAAGTGCGCATTTCTGATTTTTTATATTTATGTGAATATTTTTCTAAAGATAATAGATATGATTTTGATTTTAATGTTCTTTTGTTACCAATAAGTCAAAGATTCAAAATATGTAAATTTGATTTCGAAATGTTGCATTTTTTTTTTCTTATGACCGATTGTTTCAAAAGTGCGCCATCTTACACCAACCTACCCTATGCATTATAGCTATTAATTCTAATTAACATAATATTAACAAAACCTATAAAATCACAACATTAATGAATATATTCATTAATTAAATTTAATGTCGGATGAAACAATTGAGGGATTGTTATTCATCCTGTGAATAATGAGACATCGAATAAATTAAAGAGTTAGATGTGTCATAAAGTTAATATAGAATTGACAATAAATCTACATTCAATGGAATCTGAGGAAATTGGAAACTCAATAATGAGAAATCTGTGACGTAAATGAGACGAGGTTTTAGCAGAGTAATGTATTATTTATGACAAAAGAAAGCTTTGGAAGATCTCGGTAATAGAATCTCAGCAATTTCACCCGCGAGCTCCGGGAGATTTGAATAAAATGTGCCTGTGTGCGCCGCCCTATCATCTATTGGGTACTTACATGTATGCAAATGAGTAGTTAGGTGTGTAATGACAGACAAACACACGATCAATGAAATATGATTAAACCATTGAGGTGCCGACTTGATTAGACGACGCGGAAATTGCACGTGACCTCAGAGACAGCTATAAAATATGAACTTGAACTGTAATATATGCGCAAGAGTTTCAAGGACAAGCGAATTCATGAAATAAAAAAAGGAGAAAATATATGGATAGTAATTGTTCGATTAAGCCTAGATAAAGCAGATGATAAGTACAGACGACGGCAGGTCAACCTATTCGAATTTTGTTAAATTTTACCAATCGAACATTAACCTTTCACTGTTGTGTAAGGTTGAAAATCTATTGAAATAAATTTGACCGATTGTGGTAGGTTGCTGTGCTGGCCTCTGTACATAAGCTCTTGCAACGCCTGAAAATGGCCGTAAGCTGTTTCTACAACATTGTTTTAAACACCTGTCATACCTTAACAAGCAAATAAAGATTTTGAGTTTGAGTTTTGATGCGTAAAATGTTTGATTATAGGAATCATGGCAGAAATTAATAAATTCGTTATAAACCACAAAACCGTTAACCAACATAACTTTGGAATTGTTATTGTTAATCAATAATATTAATAGGAATGCTATATTAACCAATAGGGAAGGTATTATGGAATAAATTGTTTCTGTTTGAGCGAATATGCGGGCGCCCGCGCAGTCGTCGTCACCAGCACTGACCTAACAGAACAACATAACCGTCACACGAGCTACATTGGAAACTGATCTTTATTGTAATAGCAGTAAGTGTCATTTTACATTGTTAGAGAATTTACAAGCAATAAATAATCGTGAATTGTAAAGTACGTATTTAATACTTGATAGAAAAATATAGTAACTGATAAGGTTTTTCTAAGAATTTCTACGGGTTATGTTCGCCATGCGTGTTGAAAATTACATAGCGAATTACTACTTTGCTAAATTAATGTAAGTGTTCCGATAAAGTAAATTACATTTAATATGAAAAAAATAACGTACATTGAGTGAGAATCCGTTTCGTTCTTTTACTGCCAGACCAGCAATCTGGAGCAAAACAAAAACAAATAATGTACTTATCAAACATTAATTTGTAAGGTACTTATTCCTAACTATTCTAATTTATATAAGTTATTTAAAAAAATATTTTTGTTCTTTTTATCATCGTTTTATACACAATGACAACATTAGGACATATTTATTATCAGGTAAATGAAAAAAATAAGTACTAAAAATAAAACTATACAGGGTGATAACTTTTTTGCAATATGATTTACTTGTTATAATCTCATAAGTACTTTTTTATCCGTCATGTTTAATCTTCAGAAATGATATCAGTCTTATCATTAACTAAACAAATTATTATCCATTCCAAAATGTGCACAAACGAAAGAATTTGCCCCCATTTTCACTATATTACATGTCAATCAGTGCATACAACCCTTTTATTGCAATTGACATGTACATCTATCATTTTAAATATGGACCATTTATTTATATTCTCTGCAAAAACTGGAGGCCAATTTATTCTTGGTTACCAATCCTTTAGAATGGGTGTTTTTAAAAGCTTTTATTTTATATCTTTAAGTGATTTAATTATTTTTTCCTTTTTATCTATTATGTAAAATTATAAAAAATAAATTATAATAACTTAACGAAGCGAACACTAAAATAATAATGCCAAATTTAAAAAAAACTTAACATATCACCATGTATTTTATTAAACCATAATATTTTTCCTGAAAGTTTTTCCCGACTGTACTATTCTTCGTCATTAGAGGTGAGCGTAATATCGACACGCGAATACCGATGCCTCTTCAGATAAACGGTGATATTATTAGTATAATGCATCTCTATTGTGACTACTTACACAGAGGTCGGCGCTCGTCACCTCACACACACATGCAACACTACCGGTGGAAAGTAGATAAATACATAGATACACCATTTTCTTTATAAATGTATTGTATTATTTTATTTTTCATATTTAAGCTAGATTTAACTCTCAAATAACCGTTAGTTTTGATTGAGCTTTGACACGGGAATTTTTACTATAGGTAATTGAGATTTTATCCTGAAAGTGAAACTCTGCAAGGACTAAATAGAACCATTACTATCGTTGTGTTTTTGTTGCTAAGGTTCTTATTATGGCTATGGTATATTCTAACGTCCTATTTCCTTTAAAAAATATCCTTTAAAAAGTCTACACCATAAAAAGTAGGACGACAAGGAAAAGAGGAAGTAGGATGCATAATCTACCGGAACTGACAAAACATTTGGCTCCAATACCAAAAAGGTGTTAGATTATCAAGAATTAAACGAGCCTGACATTTAACGTATTAGCTAGGATTAAGAGCACAAAATGCGACTTAAATCCGTACGTGATTCCTGATCGCAGATAGTGACGATAATTGAATCGCTCCACGTTACGTATCGGTGTGAGGGGCAGCCGCGAACCCACGCAACCTTTCCTTTATAAATATTGAATGTCAATACGATTATTTACGACAGATATGTTGAATATAAATGAGAGATAAAGGATCAAGTTCGATTTCTGTATAAAGAACTGTGACAATGGTTCTTTTGTCGAGTCAGCCATTTTATTTGTATGCAAATTAAAATCTTCAACAAAAGGCCGTTCGTGTCGGATAATCAAAATATCTGAGCATATGAAAAGTAACAATTTGATATGCAGGTTCGCATAAAAAATACAAAAGCGATGGAAGAATGTAGGTAAATAACTACATAACAGTTGAGTGAAAGGATTGAATAAGTACTAAGCTGGGGTCAAATTAATAAATGTGTATTAAAACAATGGAATAGCAAACGGAGTTTATGGTTACTTTCAATATTCTTAACGGACTTGGATTCGAACCCGTGGGAGTCTGGTTTACCGTTTATGTAAATACTCGAATAGCAGAATCAAAAAGGTTTTATCTTCGCACAATAAACCAGCCAGTATTTTGGAATTGGTTTAAAAACGTGTGAATATTTTTTTTCTATGCAGCCAGTAATAGATAAGTATGGTGGATTCTCATATAGCCCACCTACTATTGTGGCTAGCACGCGACCAGGTAGCGTTACACCTGCCGACAACTGTGTGTTACACCTCATTGTGTCATAAGTGGGTTGCTACAGCAAAAAATTAACGTCAAAATATTGGGAGTTAAACGTCATGCTACGGTAGGAAAAATGGATTTCATTATTAAAACTTATATCCAACTAGGTAGTGAGTACACTAAAATTCTAAGTACAGTCAAAAACATAATTTACACTTATATAATAAAGAGAAAATATTTTTTTTTGTTTGTTTGTACCATAAATAAAGGCTTACTACTGGAAAACTTGATTCTCAATTTGAAAATGACCGTACTCTTTTTTCACAGGTAATTTGTGTTGCAAAAATTGTAGCATCTATTTGCCGGTAGCTAAATCAAATTGACTTTTAAACAAAAACTAAAGTTCGTTCCTCTCTATTGAATACATGTGCGTTTGAAATGAAGCCAAATAAATCTAACGCGCAATGTTATGCAATATACTGATTCACAACTACAAACATTACAGTGCATAACTCGCTCCTCAATTTTCTGATAGCATATGTTAATACGGTGGAAAAAATATCGGACAATTAGTACATTTTCCTTGTATAAACAACAAAGTAAATATAATTTGCACGTACGTTTATCGATCCATTTGACTATGGTACTGAAAAACATTTTTATTATTAATATTAAAGCCAACTCAACACCTTTTTATAAATTACTTTTATAACTTCATAACTGATTTCGCAATTTTTCATTGAAATGCCAAGAAATGGTGTAAAAATAAGTGCCACACAGGCATAGTTAATTAAAATTAATGCAAACCGCCAAGCGGTGTTGTCAACGCGAAAAAATAAAATCTCGAAGCCCGCCAATTATTTCAATTAATGGTACGTCGCGGTGTCGACAGGAAAAGGAAGCGTGCGGTCGGGATATGAGCTAAGTATAGTCCGCGATTGTGCACTGAGTGACAGCTAGGCTTGATTAATTAATTCGTGGCCCTCTATTCGCCGAGTGGGGATAATAAATCGTGCGTTCTGGCCTCCCGTGAGATGTCGCCAAAGCCAGACACACCGCTGAATAAATGATTGAGTCAAACGCAAACATTATATGTGTCGGGACAGAAATAAACGGCTAATGATGTGTTATACAGGTAAGCGATAATAAAGTCTTCAGATCTCGTTACTTTACATCGTTAGAATTCCCGGATTGTTCATCAATTCTGACTTGCTGAAACTGTTTTAGATTATATTTGTTTCAGTTACATTTGATGTGGCTTCGGCTATTTCGGTTTCGAATCTAGATTATGCTATTATTACATTTATGTTAGAAACAGTAAATCATGTGACAGCTTGTTTATTATAACCGAATGCACGTATTTTATGAATCACAGGTGCATATTTATCACTGTTACAGTGCATCATTCGATAACATAATAAATGTCAAACTGCAGCAACTCGTTAACAAGTGCAACGTCATCATTGGCTTAGAAATCATAAACCTCCTTAGTGGGAAGCACAAAAAACTGAGGGCAAAATATCGATGCCGTTCCTTTTGACGAATTAGGAACATGGACAAAAACAGTTCCGCTAAATAAACAATGTGCAGTCAAATTCGGTAGAGCCGCCGCAGATGGGAACCTTCGTCCTGCAATAAAACAAGCTTGAAACCGAATCGCAGCCGAATTCGTTATTAATAATCATATCGGCGCCATTTTGTTTAGCCGCCACATTGACGGCGACACACGTGTTGCATAGATGTCGCCAAACATGGCATTTTGTTGGCTTTAGGACTGCAAGGCGAATTTTAGAATTTATTCTCATTATGTAAGCTGATACGATTTTGCTATTTAGGCAATACTATTGAACTGTTATTTTTTCCTCCATCTTTATAGTTGAGATTATGGTAACCATAATTGTGTGAGAGAAAAAAATTGCAACTGCAATATACAGCTATGCAATTTTCTTTGCGAAGATCTAATTAACTTCCTTAAAATCAAAGTTATATTTAAATAATAAAGACCATTATTCTTTATAATTGAACCTTGAAAATCTATATCAAGCTGAAGAAGGCATCCAACGACAAAGATAGTAGATACCTTTATTCCAAAGGACCACATGGACAACAGTTACATTGACACATAGCAGCATTAAAAAAGTGCAATAAACCCTACATTTAAGGGAGTACCTGAATATAACAATAGAAGCCCAGATGTGGGACAGACGGAGTTATCTGCACTTAGACATTGATAACATTTTTTTTTTGTCATCGACGAAAATACCACGAGATATTAATGAATTCGTTCTTACATCATCTGCCTAGCCTTTTCTCAACTACGTTGGGGTCGGCTTCCAGTCTAACCATCCGGTTAAATATACTGCATAGCTGCATCCGCAGCTGAGAACCAGTGTTTTACATGGAGCGACTGCTTGTCTGACCTCCACAACCCAGTTACCTGGGCAACCTGTTCTGACAACAGCCTTACTAAGGGGGGTATTAGCTATCCTCGTGGGTAATTGCGGTTGGAGGACGTCATCGATACGGCCAGTTCAACTCCGATGTAGTAAGAAAGACTATACCATGATCACACAATAAAATTAGGGTCAATCAGAGATTACCGCTTTAAAACTATGTTTGCCATCGGCGCGAGCACAAATCAAAACTTTCAAATCATTTGATTATATCCGTCATGTCTACGGCATTTCGATTAACATGTTCTAGCGACGCGGGCTGTGTGATTTAGGCACGGCAAATTTCAACGACCCTGAGGCTCTATGTTACGGCAGTAAAAAACTATACATAGGTACATGATTGCTGATTAAAATTTTTACTGAAACATACATTACATACTTAATTTAGGTTATAATTATTTACAGCAAAATAATCGTCTCGTACTGTTAATTTATTTAGGGTGACGAATATAATCCTTTTTAAGAATTCTCTGAACCTATTAAAAGTAATTGTATAGAAAAGGAATGTCCGGAAGCTACAATTACGGCTGGAGAAGCTATAACAAGGGAACACCGCAAAGGACAAAAGCTTGAGGCAGCAAGGAACAATATATCACAATTAATTAAGACCACAGAGTTTTAGCTAAGATTACTCCTACATACCTGTATAACCGGAGGGAAGCGAAAAAAGTTATCAAGAAAAAATAGTTAAACTATAAGAGAGGTCGGTGCCCTTTATGTTCCGGCGGCAAAGTGGGTTTTATCCGACATGTCTATCAATCCACGGCCAATTTACGTGGCGGGAATTTGTTGAGCATCCTGATAACAAAAATAATTAAGTTGAGAACATGACGATTAATTCTGGTAATCTTAAGCGCATCTGAGAATGTGATGCGTGTTAATGATAAGCGAAGACCGGGTGATGGATTAAGTTCTATTCTATTTACTAAACTAACTGAAATGCCTGGAAGTGTCTAGTTGATTAGTATTATTTGACATTATACTGATGGAAGTTAGGGCCTTCCTATCACAGACAAGACAAAAGTCAGTGGCACCAGGCCACGGCCGCTGCTTAATTAAAAACACAGAAACATTGTTACTACTTTTCTATTTTAAAACACTGAAAAAACTACATTTGGTAACGTGCTCAAGATTTTTCAGCCTGCTCCTTCAACAATATTATATTTTAAACATTTTGTACTTTTTTCCTGCATTAAAAGAACCCTTAAGGAGTGTATTAAAGTGCCATGACAAATATTTTTCATGAAAAAAAACTGTAAAGCAAAGTTGAATTTTATAACAACAAGATTTTACTCTAATAGTCAGATAAGCAGTATTGATTACACTTATGTAGACATTGCTTAGGCTTCTCTCAAGTCAAGGCTAAACAAGCTAACTAGGGTAGTCATATAGATTTCTATCAACCCAAGGCATCGGCCTTAGTGAGACGTGACCCCATTTACTTATAATCTTTTAATTTGGTAAGTTACCTAATGAATGTTAAAAAATTTGATTAACTGAATTACCTGGTGCTTAGCATTTTTTTATGATTATCTTCACAATCAGTTTCCTACTATAAGCAGATGTCTTCTCGACAAGTGTCGATTTGAGTATGTCACTCCATTCCAGTCTTTGAGAACATCTACTCATTTCTGCCTTTTCTGTTGCTCATGCTAGTGCAGACAAGATTATCTTTTCTCTTTATGACGTGTTTGATCAGGGAACATGTTTTTGAGGCCTCAGTGGCAGGGTCATTAGATTGTACTGTCTAGGTCTCCGTTGATAACTTTTCGAATGCATCGATTCTCATCCTTTGCTGTAGGTAATTTGAGTTGGCCATGGATTTCGCTATAAATTAGCATTAAAGTAGCAATAGTAGTAAAAAATGTTTTTGTTCTTTGCCATACAGTGGGCTATGTATTATTATAGGCTAAAATAAAAAAATCAGTAATATAAATATCAACTTGATATCATACATTATTTTTAAGACAGCAGTTTTTTATTGTATAGTAGAAAAAAAAGAAGTTCAAAATAAAAGTAGCATTACTTGTGGATTTCAATTTAATGAACGTGAGACAGTAAATATTGTGTTATCATGGTTTATGTAATGACTAGCTTCTGCCTCACAATTCGTACGCGGATCACTGATTTTTTATAATCATATTTTCTCATCTGTTTAAACCATTCTTTCGATCTGTCCAAAACATTTTTAAGACCAAATAAGCCCGACTTGGCCAAGCCGTTCTTGAGTTATGTGCTTACCAACCACATTTAGCAGACTTCAATTTTTTAAAAGCCTTTTATTTATAGATTGCTTGGTATGGATTTTCTTCTCATACATTCTTCTATTTATAGGTTATCACAGAGTTCTTCGAAATACTTTTATAGCACAGTTACTGTTTTTTTTGTTTCTAAGTGATTTATAATATTAAATTACCTGGTACCCTATGAAATAACCCGTTTTAAACGCTAGAAAATAGTATATCCTGAAATTTAGTACCATTGTCCTGTACTTGCTATAATACCAGTACAGGCGTAAACCAAGTTCTATAGTATTTGTGGACCTATCACGCATATTTATGTCCTTGCTGAATCTGAAACGTTTACTAAATTATTCCAAAGATATTTATGAATTACTTTCTCTGCCAGCACATTTTGTACAAACATTAAAAAAGGCCTCCATGAAATCAATGTTTTTCACTGTCCAAAACATATGCCCACCTGTAACACTCTCCACCCCACCCGCCCTTCCCACATAAAAATGGTTTGGAATAATTACAATAATTACGTAATCTGATCATCTAAATATTAATTGGGGATTTAATTACAATTTCATTGATGTACAATTAACAGAACACTTGTTCAGTAATTAAAAAACCTATATAATCTTTAAAAAAATCCCAAGTATCCTAATCTCACTTTTTTTACTAATTTCTACTACCACTGAACTTTTACTGTTAGGATATGGAATTACGGTAACTCCCGTTTTACT
>NWSH02000210.1:4700607-4716466 GCA_002382865.2 Heliothis virescens
CAGACTTTCTGGCTTCTGACTGACTCCCGTAACGACTGCCAAAGATGTTCAAATGACAGCCGGGACCCACCAGTATAGCGTGCCTTCCGAATTCGTTCTTACATATGGCTTAAAATTAATAAAAAATAATATTAAGTATATTATGTTATGTAGCAATGTAATATGTAATCAGAAAACTGAGAAAAATAACTTATGAGGCACAGTTACACCGGAGAACCAGGTGGACATCTTATTAGAATTGTTTATTTAGCCAGGTATTTACAGTTTTTATTCTGGTAACACTCACGTGCTGTCAGCCATTCTCATAGATTCCAATAAATCTTTAATTTGACCTATACATATTTAATAAATTGATTAAGCCTTATTTAATCTATGTTTTTTGTTATCAAGTGTAGGCATTTCTCTATTTCATTATATCCAAATAAAATCCATAACACATACGATTTATTAAAACCGGGATTGCAAGATTCCTTATTCAAAATAGTTGAAATGCCAGTTGATTAACAAAATGAAAGATAGTGTCAATAAAGGTAATTATGACAACACATTCATGATAATAAAGAAGTCAAGTAAAAACTTAACTTGCCAAAATAGGACACACAGTAAATACCTACCTGAAGATATGAATTGTGTTACAATCTGGTTGAAATTGGTCTTTATTGAAACTAAATGTGTTTTTTTTTTCTCCACAAGTATATCTGCTTTCCTATTCATATAAAATTATACATAACCGGCCTATCCACATTAAGATTGAACTATAAAAAAATACAACCCTTTAACCATGAAATTAAATAATATTCAGACTATTTAACAGCTACTACTAGGCCGAAAATGCTAACAATCTATCGACTACTTTATCATTTACAATCTAAATTATTCTGACTGAATAATTAATTTAATCTCTGATGCCAAAACACCCTTTAGGCTGAAATGTCAAAGTCTTTAATCATTTATTTCGATACCCGCCTATCACAACAAAGGATTTGACTAATTTAATTAATAAGTATTTAATTAATAAGTAGTACATATTATGTTTTAATTCCGTATTAGTCCTTCTTTCTAATAACAATTATTATTACTTGAACTGCTAAAAAACTGGTGATGTGTATGTATGTTTGTCTAATTTACATCCATGAGTCGCACTCATATTTAGGCCATACTAACAGCAGTGAGTAGGTACATATTTCTTTAGGAATGTGCAAATAAATAAGGCTTGTGTTATACAGCAATGTTTTTGCGCCTAGCTTCCGTCCGAAGTTTGTTGACACCACATGGCATGCTTGTGATGCTTCATAACAATTGATAGCGGCAATATTATCTACTTACTATTGTTTAACTTCAGAATATACCTTAGTAGCTAATTCTTTATCTATTTATTTTATTCTCATTGATTCTCCATTAGGTGATTAATTAAGGCGTGGTACGAAATCATACAGAGGCTTAGATTAGACATCATTTGCACAATCAATTTAATTTTTGAACTTTCCTTGTCAATATTTCTGACCTACCCTCACAAAGAATATCAAGAGATACAAAGTTAAGTATTAAACAATTAATTAACTTCAATCTTCAATAGGCTAACTTATCAGGGTACGGTTGTCATAACAACCGGTTGCAGTCGGCAGCATAACAACGGCGAGTTACAATACGCTTGCTAACTACACATCAAACATACCTTCCACGGCTCAAGACATGCCGACAACTGACAACATGCACCAACTAACCGCATGGGGATAGGACGAACAAACTTATAAGAAGAATGGATGTAGAAGAAGGTTTGAAGGAAGGTTTGGTAATCGTTTTTAAGGGGAAGTTGGCACTTTTTTTGGCTGTTGTTATAATGTAAAGAGAGAACTCACCACAGGGCTGTCGTCGCCAAGGTCCGAATCACGGTCGGCGTCGGCCATGGCGTACGCCGGCACCGGCTCACGGTTCTTCACCCGAATCTTGGCGGCTTAAGGGGCACGGTGCAACGAATACGCCGGGAGGCACGTGCTAGGTCACACACTCGCGTCGGACATACAACGGACACGGACCGGAGAGGCGAGCGCTGCGTATGCTCGCACGGAATGGTATGGCGTGCCGGCCAGCCGGTCGCCCCTCTCCGGCAAGCCCCGCCTATAGGCGTCCGCGTCACGGCGAATCAAACCGCGCGATATCAAACTAATATTTCAGCCTCATGCTCCGCCCGCTCACTTATATTGTTTTTATTCAAGCTATAAAATAATCGCGTAGCATTGATCGCTCTTTGTGATTAATAGCGATAGTGAAACGTGATATTAATGCGCCTTAATCGGAGTTTCGTTTGCGCATTTAATGACCCTGTTAGTGTTAGCTCTGTTTGCGTATAGATGCGGTTGATTAATGGATCCGATGAATGAGGTCGGCTGTTTAATGAACAATCCGTTCATTCATTAATTTGTTTCGTTTTAATTGGTTATTAGGTTTTATGAGATTGATAGGCTTTCTAATGCAGTTTTTAAATGGATTAAATTGGAAAACTTCATTTCGGAACTGGGTGTATTTTTATCAGACGCGTTGAAGTCTTTATTTAGCTTATCAGTACCAAAACATGAACTTAGTGGGAAGTAAGAATTTAAGGAATACCCATTGAAGATTATTCTGAAATAATTTCATGTCAAGGAACAAATCAGTATTAAGAAGCAGGTAGGTAGATTACTTACCTATTCACTGTTAACAATACCTATCAATCTAATAAACGTCAATAAATAATTTTAAATTCTAAATACTCGCCTACTTATTCTTCTTATTAATAAATATAAATTTAATTAAGTATATTTCTTTATCTTCTACATCATACAAATAATATTAAAACATTGTTTGCAGCAAACAACCAAGCGGTCTAAATAGAACTTCGCCACATAAATTATTACTTACAACAATAATTTGCAAATCCTCGATCTAGATTAGGTGTGACTGAAAATATGCCAACTTATTTCTTATAAAAATATTTATCCTATACAGGATGTTAAGTTTTATGAAAGTTTTAGAGAATTGTTAGTACCTTACACAGAAAAGATATAGTTTTCCCTAAAAATACTCAAGTAGTAGGCACTTCGTTACCTAATCAGTAATCATCCTTATGTAATGTCACCTGAAATATTGCAAACTAGCTTCTGCCAGCGGCTTTGCCCGCTTCCCGAGGTAACTATTCCCCGTACCCGGATAAAAAGTATCTCTGTACCAAATTTCATCAAAATCAGCTCACTGCTTTAAACGTGAAAGCGTAACAGACAGACAGACAGGGTTACTTTCGCATTCATAATATTAAGTAGGGATTAAATTGTGAAATCTTGCTTTTTTCTCTCGAGCCTTTATTTAGATAAAGACTTCTTTGAATTTAGGAGTTTTAAGCAATTGACAAAATATAATTAAAACATTTATCATTTAGCCATTTCGGTGATTCGAACCTGCTGACTGGTCGCGATCATAATTGAAGATTCAACGTAAGTAGGTACAGACAACAGCAGGTCAACGTACATATACCAATCTGTCAAATTTTACCAATCAAACATAACCTACCCACTGTTGTGATAAGGTTGAAAATCCATTGCAGAAATTTGACAGATTATGGTAACTTGATGTGCTGTTGTCTGTACTTAGATTTAAGTAGGAAACTAGAAAATAAATATCTGTACTGCTCTCAAATAATAGATCCCCTTACAAATTGGTGGCCTACCTATATCTAAACGTTGATATCGTAATAGACTAACGAAAAGATTAGTTTTACTGAATGTTATTGTTGTTATAGGATGCTTTTATTGTCCAAAACTAATTATACATAAGCAAAACCAATTGTTCATTTTATTATATTTGAACTTCTTCAGATTTCAGCCGAGAATTCTTCTGCTGTCTCTAGCTCCCAGCTGTATCTACGTTGAGGAATTTATTTTTATTTAATGGTTTTTCAGTACCTTGGTAAAGTGGTTAAAACTGTGAGGTGAGATATAATTTAGGTTACTGAACGACGTAAGTATCTATTTATTATGTCATAAACTGATGACAATGAATCCTCCTTTTCGTAATCGATAAAAATCAAATCGAATAAAATTAATCGATTTCCAAACTCAATTAGAGCAAGCTTTCGTTTTCAAGTGGTCTGGCGCAGACAATACAAACAAAAGTACCTATATATACATACCTACCTATATATTATAGTACGTAGGTATAGTAGGTACAGACAGCAACAATTAATACGCCGGCAGATCAATCGCTTGTCGAACACTGCAAGCGGTTTTGTGTGGTACGAGTTAAAGGAGATTATCAATTAAGTCTAATAAAGTAGTTCTCGTGTTAAGGTTTTAGTTCTCGTGTTAAGGTTTTCTACTAATACTTCCTACATAAATTCCTAGTACAATAATCGCTGAGAGGGAGATTATAAACCTGATATGTAGGTAAGTAATCTTCCACTCAATAATTCAAGTGGCAGGCTTTCAGTAGATACTAGGACATTGATACACAGAGTTGCACATGCATTTATAATGATTGTGGCTACTTACATTTCTGAACTTAAACTATTTTAAATTAATTTACCATTGCCATCAAAAAGGATCAGCAATAAATGTTCTGTACTATGATTTGAAGAAGGTGGCCGGCAGTGGGATGCAGGGTGCCTATAACCGGGATGGTTGGCTATAACGGCAATGTGCTGGTATGATGATGATGATCACGTTATAAATGGAAGATTTGAATTTTTACAAATTTAAATACTTTAAATAAATTAATTAGATATCTAACATGCATTACGTAGACGATCTAACCTTTATTGTTAGTTGCTCACCTTTCAGAACCTAAGTTTGAAATGACTACCTATGTCTTCACATTTTATCTCTCAAATCCAAAAATATGTCTTCACATCACATCATTACTAACATCATCAACAGACCTGTACATACAAAACCTCACTTACCTGATTCTTGAACCTTTTGCTTCCAGTATTATAGTTCTGTGTATAAACGTTTAACGGAGACAATAAACGTTTATTCTATTCTATTCTATTCTTCTTCTATTTACTAAAATCTCTTCCTCTCTCCCCTTGCACCACCGTCGCTGTAATCGCTCCAGGCTGATTGATGAACTCCCCCCTCCCCTGTACTCCAGCGGGAGGACTGGACTCCCCCGCCGTTTAGCCTGAGTGATCCATGGCTATGAGATCTATTACTCAGGCTACATTACCACAATGCTTGGCTAGGACTGTTTTATTTTGCACGGTTCTATCATGTTTAATTGTAGTTCTATTAAGTTTGGTGATTCCTTAATGTGGAATCACGAAACTTGTTATTGTTATAAATATATTTATTGTTATAAAACTTGTGGTTTGGGAAGTGTAAGCATAAAAACAATATTTTATGTCAATAACCATTTAAAAATTGAGGTGATCCTTAATAATATGTAAAGGACTGTAAGTTTTTTTCAGATATTGAATTACTATCCTAAGTCAAAACTCAATATAACAACATGAACGGAAGAACACTGGGCATTTAATTTTATAAGGAAGTTTATGCTCGTTATAAGTAACCATCTTACTGCCGAAATCAATATTCTGTCTAGCTCTGGATTTGCTTACTAGAGATAGGACTTTGACATTACTTGTATGGGACTAATGTCAAAATCCTATCTCTAGTAAGCAAATCCAGAGATAGATAGGTTATTGGGAAAGGCCGTTAATCTACTAATGTATGTACCTAATGCTACTGAACTGATAATTCATTATCTTAATTAAAATATTTTTTTTTTTCAATTAGAAAGCTTTACCTTAAAAGTTATATTAGTTTATGTAGACACTCAACAATTATTATCAGGTTTCCGGCAGCTTTTCTTCTAAGATCTACTTTTGTTAAATAATCATTAAAGTCTTGCAAGTTAACATTTAAACTGTTACAAATAAAATGTCGCCATGTCGTCGACATTTCTTGTCGTGTGACAATGAGGTGTTAAACTTCTATTTGTTTTATTTTCGCTAAGAAATCACACAGCGTTTAGTTTGCGGTCACCGCCTATAATAGTTATGAGATATAGTTCTACAGGACAGGGTTAGAATTTAAAAGCCTTTCTTGATTCTTTGATGAGAAAAGTCGTCATTTTTAACTGACTTCTTAAAAAGGAATGTTAGCAATTAGGATGCTTGTATGTTTGTTTTTAGTTTTCAATGTTCGGAATAAAGAGTTTCCAGTTGAGTAATTAATTAACTTGATTTGATTATTTAAAGACGCGCTGAAACGAAAAGTCTTTGTGTGGTATTTATTGAGTCTGAAAACTTGTTTACATATTATCTTGGCTCGATTTATATAACTATATGTAATAGACAACTATTTAAATACATTGGCAAACATCTAATTAACGTTTCTAATTCTGTTCTACTAAACGTTTTAGCAACAATGATCTATGTAATGATCTACAAACAGAAGTTCAGATCGATGTACAAAGATGGCGCTGTTTGTAGTACATAAAGCTTTATATAGATGGCGTTACTGCATACGATTTGATTTGGTATAAGTAAAACTATAATATTCAGATATTTCAGGTACCTGTACGGCTCCGATTTGATTTAACGATTATTATATTTAACGATACGTAAATTATTTCAGTATTAGGTGATTTACATATCAAAGAAAGCTAACATAGGCCAGACTTTTACCTGGTGTGCGGAGTAGTTCCTTCGGGCTACGGGTGAAACCGCCGGTGGAAGCTAGTCGAAAATAATGGGTACTGTATTGTTTGCAAACAGCTATGATTATCTTTCATAGATTAGAATAGAAGCCTACATTAACTATCAACAAATAACCCCTTTCTTGCAAATTCTGTAACGGGATCAAAAAACACTTCATATCCCGATCATCAGCAAAGATTAAACAAACAACGTGCAAAATATCCAATGTTAAAATTCCTCTGTCAGGCAACCCTCACGCAATGATAAATTAACAATATTATTGGAGTCTACACATCGCTCCGCGAGCAAATTAAATTAGTCAAACACGGCCCATAATGCGCCATGACTATTCCGTGTTGCTGTTGTTGACTTATAGAAAATCCGTCATTACACTGTGACAGGTCACACTTGGCCTTAGACAATTTAACCAACTGGAAGAACTAGCTCTCCCTGACTTCCTGTTGAATGACTTCCACTAGGACATGACATAGCATGGCCTGTATGGAAGTCTAACAAATTACGCACACAGGTCAGCAAATGCAATGACAACCTATTTAGGCGGGGCTACACTGACGATAATTGATCCGTGTGTGATGCCGCACCACAAACAATGCGGCACGCTCTGGGCTGCCCAATGTGCCCCAACACCTGCACTATCCAAGACCTGTATGATGCCATTAATAATGCGTGCGAAACACTGGGCACCAATAATTTAATGTCGTCTGCCATCGATTAGCTATGAAGAAGAAGAACCAACAAGAGATGCCACTGTCTCTTTCTCACTGTCTCTTTCACTGTGTGCTTTCTCCTCTGCCAAGGAGACGAGAGCGCTCACTGGTCATACTCATACCATATTTACAACTGTGTGCCTCGAGTTTATGTATGTGTTTATTGATTTTGTTTTACACGTGTGCGTAACAATGTGATTGAAAATGCATGAGCGAGAATGATGTCACTATCACTGAGTATTTGTTGTGTTGCCTCGACTCCCACAGATTTTTCACAGTTTCATCTTCCGACTAGTTCGATGCTCTAAGCCCTTGGCACACCACAAGTTGCGTTTTACATTAACTAGTGAAGGAATTATTGTTCATTATTTGTAGTTCAGTCAGCGTGCATTGGTTCTTTCTTTGTGGCGTGCGTTTGCTAAGCATTAATGTGCACTCGCGGTTTGCGCTTGCGTCGGTTAAGTGTTTCTTAGTAATGTGTTCTGTCTCTTATGCATGTATGAGAGAAATGTTGCTAAATGCACCTGCTTGATGAAGTGCATAAGATTTTGTAATTGAATGTCAATCGTTAACCGATTATCCATTTTTAACAACAATTAATAAACATAAAGTCAAAATGTATGATAATTTTGATCCTAAATCTATTGATACTAAAGAATGTTGGACAAGAACTAGATTTCACGAACTTCAAACAAATTTAAAGTTTAATCAGGTGTGAGATTGAGATTGGTCATGAAAATTGTTTACAATTTTGGATCTTCAAGAAACAATGGTTTGACCATGATTGTTGGGATGAATGTCATTGTTTGAAACTTTCTTATTCAGCGAAGACCTGTGAAGATAAATTCTCACTCATACTTGCAAATGTTTGCAATCGAAAAGTAAATATACCTAATATATCTGTAAGAACAAATAATACTTGAATGATGATTGGAATCATTTATTAAATTTTATTATAAACAAATGATGTTACATTCCTCTTTTATACAAATTAATATAAAAAACCTAATTCGTTCATTTCGAATAAGCTAGTCGTTATTGGCCAACAACGGCGCTTAAATAAATGCTATTTATGATTCGATCGTTGAACATCGATTAGTGTTCATATCGATGTCTCGTTGGGACCCCATGGAAACTTAAGGGGAGGTGACGATAGGTACTGTTTGTTCACGGGGCTGTTCTGTTTTGACTGGTTCTGGTTGCTTGGCGGGGCCAGTCTTCGTGATGGGGACTATCCTCTCGCCTGCCGCAGGAGGGGGTCGCTTAGGTGCTGTGATGGTGAGGACACCGTCGGAAGACAAGGTACTGACAAGGTCCTGGACGTCGTAGCCTCCGGGGAGGATGTAGCGACGGGTGAACTGGCGGGAGATGAAACCATGCTCGTCCTGCTTCTCTTCGTGCCTGCCTTCGACGACAACGCTGTTGTTCGAGGCTTTTACTGTGATCTCTTCAGGTGTGAACTGCTGGACGTCTAGGATGACCTGGAATGTACAGAAAGTAAAATTCTTACCAATTCTAGTAATACGAAGAGTGAAGAGGGAGGTGAAGATCAGAAGATCTCGAGATGTAATTATCTAAAATTCTAGTTCCCTCAAAATATATCGTATAAACTTAGGCCATTTTTATCTACGGCAGTCAGATTTCACACGTCATGCCATAACAAGAAGATTGAAGCAGTCCTAACTCGCTTTATTGAGCGTTACTAATGTAATCAGACTAGTACTCGCAGACGTGTGTGACAGACACGAAATAGATTTAGAAGTCAAAGAGTATCAAGTCATTACCTCATACAATGTTAAGAGTCAAAGAAACAGCCAAAAGGCATCATTGTATTTGTTCATTGGATTTCCTACAATTTATTTTAGAAGCTCAAATAAAGTCTTTTCCATTCGATTTTATAACCATATCAACAGATATCTAAAATACACACTGCACCATGCAATAAATAATAAAAATTTATAATCTGTCTCTCACTTTTCTCTGTGTGAGAAAAGGCATGTGTCTGTCCAGCAGTGGGACGATAAAAAAAGCTGATGATGATGATAAATATCCCACCTCAAACTTCTCCTTAGTCAAGTTAATAGTGGAAGCAGACTCCTGCCTCGTCAGACTCGTCCTCCATGGCCTGAAGTAGGAGTTCCTGAACAGTGAGGAGGAGGGCAGTGTAGAGAGGGAAGAGAGGAGCTCGTCCCTCTTCAGGCCCATGCCGAAGTGCTGGTCTAGCAGGCGAGAGGGCCTGTCCCACTCGTCCCACCAGTCACGGAACATTAGAGGTACTATCGACATCTGGAATGGGATAGCATAAATGTTAGGGTTGAAGGATTATGAAACTTATATGTGAGTACCTAAGGCTTAATGTTTCTCGTGACCTTTTATTCAGAGAATATTTAAAAGGTAATCATCATTGTAAAGTGTACCTAAATAATTTCCGAATCCTACAACCATTATAAACGCGAAAGTTGGTGTCGCTATTCGATACATGGACTGTCGAGCACTGAAAGAACTTTCCAAATCGATCCATTAGTTCCAGAGATAAACGCGTTCTAGCAAATAAACAAACTCTATAGATGACGATGCTAATAGATGTGCCTTAACCAAAGATTAAAACAGTTCGTGGCTGATTTTGCCTTCATCATTTATGCAATTGATGCAGCTTGCAGAAAACTACAAGTGACTATTGACCAAAGTCATACTGTATCCCATTCCAATCACAAACCAACTAACTGCCAACTTTTAAACAAGATAGAACAGCATAGCGAAACCATAGGACATCAATACCCTTGCGAGATCGTAAAACTTATCTTTGGACTGAGATAAATCAACAACATTGTCTATTCATCGCGTAGATATAAACGGCGGGTATTTTCATGGTGCGTTTATTTTCAGCGGTTACATATCGAATGCGCTTGTAATGGATGACCCACACCAATGTTATTTGAATGCGAATACAGGTGATTCTAAATTTGAATTTTTATTTACATTTCGATATAGAAAGGTCGTTATTTCAATTACGTGCCAGTTATTTTTGTTTACATTGATAAATGCGTAAAAATTCGCAAGAATTTGGCTACTGCACATCGAAAATAAAAATTGCATGTTGTTTACATTTTACATACGAGATATTTCTGGAGAAAATATTATTGTTTTTGCTGTAGAAGTTACTTATAAATAGCAAATTAATTTTTGATTCATTTAAATATTAGAATGTTCCCATTTCGGCCATCAAGGTCTTGCTGGAAAACCGTAGATATTAAACCATTCTCAGATTTCAATCTTCCTAAAAAGAACCGGTATCGTAGAACATTATAAACCCAACACTAAATAGAGCTGTCCAATCGGCCCTAACTACGTTAACAGTTATTTTATAGCGCTAACAAAAAGCTCGTTGAAGTTTATCGATCTTGTTTACATGTAGAAGCAATCGGTGCACATTCTATGAAATTCTGGAACGATTCCACAGAGTATGAGTCACCTGGGAACGGTTATAGAGCTGATGCAACGCCCTGAACTGAATATTGAAACGCTTCTAAAGTTATGCGACATATTAGTGTTGTAATAGTTACGGTTTTAGATCGAGTGTTGATGTAAACAATGTGAGTTGCGTTATCTTCGGAGTTCGAGTTTTTTTTAAGGTGGTTCTAAAGATGATGGTGGTTCTTATTTTGCTCATATAAAATAAAGTTAATATAAGTTAAAGGTAGACTACCGAAAATAAAAAGGTCTATTTTAGATGTTAATCATTCAATGTATGGAGCACCTGCGTTCTGCACCTTCAGCAGTGTTCCGCGCAATTTGCAGTGTTCTAATTTAATTAAAATCACTATCTACTTAAAAAGGTAAGAGCCGATACGCACTTGTTTAAACAAACCGATACCACATAGCACACAGTTTCAAAGTGCTTGAAAAAATAACTAAGTAGGTAGCTAAGGATACTATATTCCTGCAACAAAACAGCCCTTATTCCACCCAAACTTAACGTTCACGAATAAAAAAAAAGAACACTAGGAACACAACAAAATAAACAACACTAGGTTCTTAAAAAAAAAACAATAAAGAAATTTACCTTTGTGGTTGTTAGTTCGTTGCAGGCGCGCGCCGCTCTGGACTCGAGACTACCGTTGGTCGGTCTGTAATGAGATTTAAATAGAACTTTCAGCGGCCCACACTGGCTGATTCACGATACACCTTGAACTTGACGTGTCTACGGTATCATTCAGTAGTAGGTATGACGGATTGTTTCTGAAATTGCCGTGGATGGGCCATGCTTTTTGGAGACTTTCCTGTGAGAGGTACTACAAATTGAGAAGGAATCCCAATAACTGAAATATAGTAAAAATTTGATCTGGTCATTTGTGGAAGGAATGCGTTGAGTTTATCCTTCCGACACCTCTAGGCCCTGCCGCGTTTGGTCCTCAATTCAGAGAAGAGCCAGGTTGAACAGTTTCTTTCGATAGTTCTATAAATAGGAATAAAAGAATTAAACTTCCAGAACAACAACTTTTTTGTGGCATTACGCATTACCATTCCTATGCTACCCTAAGAACCAGAAGAGTCGATGTAACTTAGTATCAGTTGCATTTGCTTTAGGGTCGAGTAACCAGTTTAAGTTATATCTCAGATCAAACAATCCTAAGTAAGTATACCTTAATACTTAAATTGATTAAGAACCTACCTTTTTAAGATGGGCAATCCACAAATGACCCCTTCAACTGTGGATGTAGGGAAAAGATGACTCTAATAGTCATCTTTGTTCCTTCTGAAACATTTTTGTGACGAGGCCGAGGTAACTCTTCCGACTTTGGCCCTAATTAAGAGGCCTGCAGAGATTATGGACCTACCTGGTTATTTTATACGTGATAGGTTCAGAAAGTGCAACGACAACAATGATTAGAATAGGTTTTAGAATGTCTCATTTCGTACTAGGTATTCAATCATTCCAAAATCGTGGACACCACTACAGTCTAAAAATAATTCCCGACTTTATTTCCCAAAATTCGGTAGGTAGGTATCATTCGAGAACAAATCCACCTTTTCATAAGTCGTAGGAGGATGATGCTTCATACGACATCATTCCAGATCACTATTCTCTGATAGTAAAGAGTATCTTTAGTAGTATTGTCACCATACGTCACGAATGATCAAAATAAACGCCAGCTATTTTTAGTTCGTGACAATTTTATCCCAATACAAGAGTAGTTTGATGATTGTAGAACTTATAAATAGACATGAAGAATACTTCGGCCAACGCTTTCTAAATAACATTGCAGCGTAAATAAACTGTTAATCATTTTGCTAGAATTATCCTAAAATAAAATTTAAGTTATTTGGAACGTCAATAAAAAGTTTGTAAAAACACTGCAATGCCGGGACTGTAGGAACTTTACTGGGAAAGAAAATAATGGAAATCTTAGGAATTCTATAGCGCATTTCATCCTTATTACTACCTACAAATGTATGTTATTTATTATGTCGACTAGTGTAGGACATATATAATACAAAGTATAATTAAAATTGAAACACGGTAAAAGTAAGTTGTAAGACTCATTCTCCTTGCCACGAAGCTTTCAACGTCCTGGCAGGCTTGTAGTAGAAAGTCAATCAAATTAATATCTTTAATCTAATTATAGTATTGTTGTTAAGTTTAATAACAGATATTTTAATACAGACGAATCTCTGTTATTTGTTTGGTTATAGCTTAAAAGCCTAGGAACTAAATATCGTAGCAATGGAAAAAAGTCTCAACCTGTCATTGTCATCCAAACGTCAACATGACTGATTTGACAGTGACTCTGACGCAAATCCATTAGTGTTGTGTTGTGTTTTGTTCCTCTGAAAATCGATTCAACTCGTAAACCTGTTGTAATTTATATTGTTTTGTGCAGTATTTAACATTGCCAATCAATTCTTTTTTATTACAATAATGCCGCATTATGTTATAAATGCAACTGTTATTTTAAAATATATGCAATAATAGCTTCACCTTGAATTAATATCCCTTATCACTAAATATCTCGTAATTGATGATAATTAGCTCAAGTGGGTGAGGTAACTATTATTCAAATCGATTGTGTGGGATGAGTAACATTAACATTCCAAGGTTACAATCACCAACCAAGAACAACACTTGCAATTGACTACACCGCCGGCTACGAGCGAGCTGTTTCGATTCGAAGTCGAGAATTTTTCTCTTCAATATTTTGTTTATCTTCCTATGAATTCCGTTTTCTTTTCCTTGTATCATTGAAGCCCTTTTTATGAACAGTTCTTCCGTATTGATATGCCCAACCAAGTTAGGTTAACAACTGTGTAGTGTTATTGATAATAACTCGAAACGATCTTATCGTGAATTCGTGATCGTTTCTGATAAAAGCTGAATAGGTGTACAGATACACGTCGCGACTCGCCGTGTGTTGGATCAAATACACGTTATCCGCATTGCACAATGCGACTTCCTATAGCAGGAAAACAAGTACTCTTGATATGAAATACTGCAGAAGCGAAAGCGTGTTTACGTAGCGTAAACATCGTCGAGTGCCGGCGATTCAAATTTAGTGTTTGTGCATGCTATAAGTGACTGGTACGCGGCAAAGGTCGATCGTCATGCTGTCCTGGATACAGCACCGATGGACCGGCCTATGCCTCCTTGTGACAGGCCTTGGAGCCCTCATGCTCTTCCTCTACGGATTTTTCCCATTGAAATACCATTCCGGAAAAATGTCCCATATGGATGATCTGCCAAACTTTATTGATGGTGTCAGGTTAGTTTGGCTAAATATTTATTTCTATTTTTGTGTTTATAAATTGAGTGTGTTAAGCAAGTCATTTATTAGTCATAATCAAACAGTCAAATTATTTTTTATTGTTCATAAATTGCTGTAGTGTAAGATCAAAAGTGTTGAGTACCAGTTACATGAAATGATTTAATAGTTTATTTTAAAAGTTCTATTTTTAAATTTCCAGTATTGACGGCCAGCAAGTTTACAATTCTGGTGAAAATACCGTGGTTCTCATGGTCATAGATGGGCTCCGTTATGACTTTGTGACTGAAGAGTACATGCCGTACACAGGGCAACTATTAAAAAACAAATCTGCCTGCATATATGTGTCTGTGGCTGAACCTCCTACAGTCACCATGCCTAGGATCAAGGTAGGATTCATCACACAAATACGAATAGATAAACTTTTTTTCGATAAATTGCAGTAATTTGAAGAATTATTCCAATCACAAAACCAAAGAAAAGAAAAAAACTATTTTAAAAACTGCATTTTTTGATAGGCAAGTTATATTTTTAATATTACAAATACTTCCAGGGACATACCAAGTGTTATATAAATCAAATTACAAATATAATTGTATATTATTCTGTTATGTACAGTCACCTGAACGTAAGAAGGAAAAGGCACAGTGGAGGCGCACAATAAACTTCTGGCGGGATATATTTGCAAGTGTCACCTTTAAATATATATAGACTAGTAGTATTTGTACAGCTTTCCTTGCATGGCCATATAGACAAAGAAAAAACAACGTAATATACTGAAATTATTTAAATATTTTTTTTTAACTTTACAGAAGAATTGTAAACGAAAATGTTTTTTCTTTGGTCTTGTGTTTGAAATAGTTGATCATTATCCGACTACCAAGAAGGATTATTTGTGTTTTCATTTCACTGTCATTGGTTCGGGATAATTGGTTTATCACTGTATTTTAAATCATATTTACACTCTTTTTAACACTTGAATAAATCTGTTGTGTGTGTCTATTCATATTAAATGTAGTGTCCTTTAAATGTAGCCATTATTTAAATTTGCAAAGCTTGCTGTAGTCACTTACACGCATTATTAGAAAAAGATTGAAACACTCTCATTATCAAGACTTAACATGTAACAATTTTTTTTGTCCTCAAACAGAAATATCAAGTTGTCGCCAATCTTTTCATGCTGACTGTACTAAAACAAATTAATAAACTTCATAAAAAAAAAAACACCAGGTTGCACTCCGGGAGTGCAGGCAGAAGTGAAAACATGAATATTAACTTTATGCGTTTTTAATATTTTTTTGAGATTATGGAATGAAGAAAGAGCACAACTACTTTTTACTGTCATCACTTGCTCTCGATATTGAAAGTTTCTCAAAAAAAACTTTTGTTCCTATGACTGTACTGGAAGGTATATACCCCAACACGATTAAATATAATCAAAATTTAAGCACGACTCCATCTATGATTTTGAAGAATAAAACTATACTCGTACTTTCATACTTGACTAACTACTTGACTTTGAAAAATTATAGATGGCGCAACACATTTTTTCTCACATGTCTTTCCTCGATTTTGAGGGTTCTGGTTGAGCTAAAATTATTCAAATATATATTTTGAGTTTATTGCTGTGGCCTGGATGCTAACCTAAAGATACTCCGGCACCATTTCATTTTATAAAAATAAAAACCCAAACTCCATCTATG
>NWSH02000210.1:4719329-4751312 GCA_002382865.2 Heliothis virescens
TACTTGACTTTGAAAAATTATAGATGGCGCAACACATTTTTTCTCACATGTCTTTCCTCGATTTTGAGGGTTCTGGTTGAGCTAAAATTATTCAAATATATATTTTGAGTTTATTGCTGTGGCCTGGATGCTAACCTAAAGATACTCCGGCACCATTTCATTTTATAAAAATAAAAACCCAAACTCCATCTATGATTTTAAATGATAATTACTAAGCCTGACACTATTGTCAAATTTCACATGTTTGAAACGTCATAAAATATCTTACCGACCTGTACTTACGGAATTTCTATAGAGTTTCGGGTTTCACGATTTCGGGTATCACGATTTTGGGTTTCACGATTTCGGGTTTCACATTTCGGTCACGTGATACCTGTCGCGAGTTTATATATTTTTCCCCATACAAAAAGTGCTCAACGCCGCTAAAGAAGTTTTCACTTCAAAAATTACTTGAAAAATAGTTTCGGGAAGATAAACTAATTATAACATGCATACTTATCGTGTTTTAGTTTGGTTAGCGTGTCCAAAAGCGTGTAGCATGAAGATATGTCGGCCGGTATTCCTGTTTTATTTTAGTATCAGTTTCATATTAATTTCGGCAGTCATTTCAAGGTATTTATGAAATACAATACATTGTAATTATTATTAAAAGAAAACATTTTCAACTTTAAAAAAAAATCTTAAAGTATTAATTAATCGCTAATTATTTCTTTCTCTCTGATAGACTGAAACACAAGACAGTAGACTATAGCTAGCTGTTTTAAAAGGTTATAAAACCCCAAATCAAATTAATAACGACATAATCAATACATAATTACGACTCATAGTTATTAAATCAATTCTTATTACTCAATTAATGACCAATATTACATCGGTTCCTGCAGTTACGAGTCACTGCACCTAGTTAATGTACTAAACTAGTGATGCGTATCGCCTTTAGGAAGAGCACGCTTTGATTGATATCTAGACTTTCCCTTCCTTATGGCTCCCTTTCTCTGTGTTCGACAAATTGTCTATGATCAGTGGCGGATTAGACAAGTTTGGGCCCTAGTGCGGACCCCATTTTGACCAAAAAATTATCTTAGTAGGTGAGATCGAGATTGTACAGCAAAAAAATAGAATAGTTCCGTTGCGCGGAGGCCCCCTAGGTCTGGGTGCCCGGTTTCCCTAAGCGTGGGATCCTCTATCTAGCCTCTTGTGGTACGTTTAATCCGACACTGCCTATGCTTGGGTTAGCAGTATGTTTGAATGCGTTTCCGCGTTAGATACGCTGGCGTGCCTTCGTTGCAATTTTGTTGAGGTGTACACATTGTAAAGAAAATGTAGATAAGTAGGAACTACATAATAATATATTTATTCTTGAACTGCTGTAGGGTTTCCATGAAAAAATACTATCATAGAACGATAGCTTGAAATAAAGTGTTGTTTATTTTTGATATGTGTATGTTTTTCATCACTTACGTATTTTTAATTTTGGCACATTTTACTAATTCAGTTAATTATACATACTACTCATAACTTGACTAACTGTTTAGTTCAGTACTGAGTCGATTACATTCTTAATGATACTGGTTACGTGATACTTACCTGCTTGGGTTAAATTGGTTATTGGCTTTTTATTTGAATTGGTAGCAAAGTAGCACATGCATAACTCAAAAATTATACACATTTCATAGCATAAAACAAAATACAATTTTGCTTTATCTAATTTTGGTATGCAGTGTGCTCTTGCAACCAACCAAAATCCGAATTATCTTCAAATAATCACACTGGTTATTCCAAGAATTTGTATGTACCTAATAAATAAAAGTTACAATATACAACGTTCCAGGCCATGATGACAGGCAGTGTATCAACATTCGCGGACGTAGCGTTGAACTTCGGTGCGCCTGCGGTGCGCGGGGACAGCGTGTTGCGCGTCGCCAACGCTAGAGGGCGCCGCACCGTCATGTATGGTGACGACACCTGGTTGAGACTGTTCCCGGGACTGTGGGCCGAGTTCGATGGCACCACGTCGTTCTTCGTCACTGATTATACTGAGGTAATTATGAACTACTAGCTTCTGCCAGCGGCTTCGCCCAAGTAAAACTTAAAATCCCATTTTTTCCCGTTCCCTTGGGAATTTCGGGAAATCATTTCTTTCCTCGCGTGAGTGTTAAGATGAACCTCTATGCAAAATTTCAGCTTTATAGGTTCACGGGTTTGGGCCCTGCGTTGATGTGTCGGTTAGGAGTTTGATTTTTACATGTATAGATTTATGAAATTCTCAAATCCTGTATTATATTCTACTTTTTATCCCCTGACTTTGCCGGACTTGCATCTAATTTTCACCTCGTGTAAAGACTATTTTAATTGCCCTTTTTATATGGTTCTCGGCAATCTTTATGGCGTATGAGTCCCTAAGCCGAAACCATATAAATTTCGCAAGCATGTTACTTGAGAACCGCTATTGAGTTCAGCGAAAACTTTGCTAGTAGTTACATATGCAGCCTGTAAAAGTAATATCTTTATTGCTTTAAGACGTCTCTATACCTAATCTCCTTTTTGTAACGTGTAGGTACTGCATAATATACTTTCCGCAGGTAGATAACAACGTGACAAGACATTTAGACAAGATATTAACACCAGACGAGCAAAAGAAGCCAACATTCGACTTCTTAGTACTACATTATCTAGGTTTGGACCATATAGGACATTTGGAGGGCGCCAGGAGCCCTAAGATCAAACCGAAGCTGTTAGAAATGGATGAGGTGGTGAAGAAGATTTTTACTGCTATGCAGAAGTGGGTGAGTACTGCTCATTTATCGAATTTAACTTGAGTCCTAGTAAAATATCTGGTTGTGATAGTAAAATTCAAAATGTTGGTTTTCTTTTACAAATATTGCATAATGTCTATCTTTGTTGAAGAAAAATTCTGTTTCCAAAATTCAGTCAAGACAATATATTTTTGTATTTGTTACATCCCCTATCAACTCATATGTGAGTTTGGTACTGCGAAATAGGCTTTAGCTTTAGCCAGTCGACGCTCTTCTATCTGCCTTCAAAGTCGGTCAAAGCAATATAAACCTTATTCTCAGGACCGTAACGGCGTGCTGATAGTGTGTGGTGACCACGGCATGCGCGACGCGGGCGGGCACGGCGGCGCCACGCCCAGTGAAGTTCTCGTGCCGCTTGTCATAGCCAGGAGTACTGACTTCGAGTGCCCTCATCCGTATGTATAATGAAATTTAGACTTTTTGTATGTATTGTGGTATGGTTATGCAGTATGTTTTGTTTGATGTAGCGACTCTGCCTGATATAAAGTTGTGAAGAATTGTTAAGTTTCTCGCGTGTAAAGGCTTCTCCTGGAGAACCTAGCAGTTTTACATACATTTAAACATTCATAAATGCAGAGGGACTGTGACGTCATACAAAAACGTCATGCCGTTTACCATCACGGTACTACTCAATTTCACGAGTTCCTTTATTGGACACGGAGTCCATGGTTTTTGAAATGAGTCCACACTTATTAGGTGACACACCTGAGGGTTTCATCCGCGTCCTGGGGGATTTCTTCCCATACAAAATATAGCCTATATTACGAGGATTGTGTAGCTTCCCAACAGTGAAAACATTTTTCAAATCAGTTCAATAGTATCGATGCCATTACTGTACAAACAAAAAATAAAATCTTAACTGACACCTCAATTATCTCATTGGCCGCTTACTTTTAAATAAGACTCATTTTAAATTGTGCCTCTAGCCTAGGGCGCGGCCCCACAGTGGCTCAGGTGGACGTGGCGCCGTCGGTGTCGTGGCTGCTGGGCTGCCCCCTGCCGGGCGACAGCGGCGGCCGCCTGCTGCCCGCGCTGCTGCCGCGCGACACGCGCCAGCACCTCTACCTGCTGCACGTGCAGGCGCAGCACAACGCTAAGCAGGCACTGCCTACTGATACCGGTAGGTAGAATTGGAAATAAGTTCGATAATATGAATATGTGAAAAGAGCTATTTTTCAACCGAATGGGTTGTGATGAGGAGAAGTAATGATTTATAGTCACCCGCATCTCTCTATATCCTCTCTGTCTGGTAATTTACCACAGATGACTCAAAATTCAAACAAAACTTATTAAATTCGAACTTATGTTAGCATCACTTGCGTCATAGCAAAGATCGCAAGATTTACCACGAAATCAAATTATAAGTCAAAACTGTTACAGGTCGCGCCAATTTTTTTGTCGTCATTGAACATTGCGCGTATCGCTGCGCAGAAACCCATTTTAAATACGTACGTAAAGTGTATGAACACACGCGCGGATTTTTGTAATAAAAAAAAAGATTTTTGTAAAATCGAGTTTACGAGAACTATACAAGTTCTTCAAAGTTATTATTCTTCGTCTACAGAATTCTACAAACAATTCCAACGTGCAGAGAAGCAGTTCGCGCACTACTTGGCGACCGGCCAGCAGAGCGCCGCCAAGATAGCGCGCGAGTTCTACGAGGACTCGCTGGAGAAGATGGCGGAGTTCCTCACTGACACCAAGACTGAGTTCGATATGTTCGCCATCGGGATGGCTATTGTTGTGCTGTATTTGGTAAGTAAAAACTTTTTTTTTACCTGTTTACTGTCCACAAAGAAGACACAATAGTTGAACATTTGGTGTATATCACATGTTGCTGCTAAAGTTGATGATGAGAAGACTGCAATTAATGATTCTTTTTAGGTTCACTCCTGACCTAATAGATAGCGAATTGATTTGAATGAGTATAAGTAATCTATATAGCCTCTTTCAAGAATTTGCAGATTTTAAATATACATGTATTAAAAAAATAGCAAACACGTACATCAAGTTACCAAAATCTGTCAAATTTCTGCTATAGATTTTCAACCTTATCACAATAGCTGAAGGTTAATATTCGATTGGTAAAATTTTACAGATTCGTATACGTTGACCTGCTGTCGTCTGTACTTACGGGATTAACTACTTTTTTAAAAAAAAACCTTAACGTCTCTTGTCTATTTTGATTCGTTTCTCGAGGCACCATTGCGAAAATAAAAGCATAAATAATAAAAGAGTAAACATTTGTTCCAGATATCCACATCACTCCTATTCGTGACTCTATACTCGTTCCAACCGGACGCCCGTCGCAAAACCAGTGTCACCAGCCATTCCCACCACCGCTCCAACGCGGGCTACATCATAGCCTTCCTCGTCATCTTCACCATAACGAGTGCCATACTGACCACCGCGTGTTTCATCACCGAAACCAAAAGCCAAGTCTGCCATTTCACCTCACCTTGGATACTTGTATTGACCGCTATAGCCTGCGTTTTCACCACAACATATTTTATCATCAAGACTGGCATTGAACGCATTAAAGACTTATCAACCCTCACTGAATTGAATGGAACAGATTATTTACTAATTGGAGCGACTATTTTCCACTGCTGGTCGTTCTTAGGTACTAGCTTCATTGAGGAAGAGCATATGACCTGGTACTACTTTTGGAATACGTTGATGTTTTTCGTCCTGGTCCGGACTGTGGTGGTTTTGTTGATGTATCTGAGTAAGAAATGGACGGGGGCTACTGAGGTGCAAGAGAAACCTGAGTTGGCGCAGCGGATGAGCGCTGTTGGAGTCGGGATACTGCCCAAATGGGTGATGCTTATTGCTTTACATAGGTAAGATTTTCGCCCTTGTGTTTAAAAATATGACTGTCAATTTTTAAAACTATAAATACCCCTTTCAATGTTCGAATGTCCTGTGTCTCTCAAGATTACTTATCCTATCCTACGTCCAGCTAATGTTATAAATGCAAAAGCTTGTACAGATGTGTACGTATGTATGTTTGTTACTCTTCCACGTGCTAACGGCTGAACGGATTTAGATGAAACTTTTCAGTAATGTAGCTTATGTATCAGAATAACGTACAGGCAACTTTTTATCCGGACATGGAAAGAAGTCTCCCGGGAAGCGGGTTATTGGCCTAGTACTCTTCTTCGTAATGATAATTGTGAAAGACCTTTCTGGTCTCGTCTACACATAATTGTAGCAAAACGTTTAATTTTCTCAGGTATCTAAGAACAATGAATCAAACTGGAGACCGGTGGCTGTTCCTGCCAGACACGGCCGACTGGCTTAACGCACCAGAAAATGCATTCTACCTTCAAGCTCATTTAGTTATAGGTAAGATTTGAGTCGAGGTTAATTTTATATTGCAGTTCAAAAAAGTTGCTCAAGTTTTGAAAAAGGTAATGCTTTCTTTTTAGCAACTTTTTTCGATAAAATTGTCTTTTGTAATACTGATGTTACTTTACCTATATTGCTAGCGTAAGTTATATTAATAACTGCACATTTTTTTAATTTTCAGGAACAATAGCAACCTTAGCAATATGTCTTTACAACCTCCGTTACGTAAACAACGTGTTCTACATACAATCAGGACTGACTATCGCTGCCGTGGTATGCATACTATGCTACCGAATCACTTCCAAAGCTCTAGAAACACCATTGGACGAAATCAAAACCTGGGATGCAGTAGAAATCGTCAACCTATTCTGGGCTATACTAATAGGCCAATTTATACTAGAAATTCTTTCATACATCGGCGCTTTAAAGTCCTGTGGCTTAAAACCTGTAGAAAAGGACACAAGTGCTAACAAATTCGTCTACAACAAACCCAAAGCGAAAACTGAGGATTATTTCTATGAAGCTATGATCGAAGAACCGTGGAATGTTGAAGAAGTGAAATTAAACTTGGTCCGATCAATCTCCCATTTGATGTTGAACGCTCTCATGCTAATTGTTGTGTTGTTAATGAGGCCCCACAATGTGATTATGGTGCCTAGTATTTATATAACGTGTGTGTTGACCTCTGAGTGTATGGACCATAAACTGTTGGACTCTAAGTCCGGCAGAAAGACTGAAGTGGTTGATATACTTAGTAGAACGCTGGTGCATATGTGGATCGGTATCCTGTTCTTCTTTTATCAGGTGAGTTGGAGTTGTTTTTATTTAATTTACCAGTTACAGCGCCCAATCTCTGAAAGACTAAATTTTTATGTCTTACAGATCTTGACATTTATGAAGACAGGCATTTTCTAACTTACTACGTCACTAACACACTGTCTGTGGGTGACGTAGGTAACGGTTTTGAAAGATTTATTGCAAGCCTTCAATATTTAGAACTGGCTGCCACCAAAACGGTTTCACCCGCGTCCCTTGGATACTACGCGCCATGCGTAATAATCAAAGATCGGAATTTTGGATGCTATTACTATCAAAAGTATGGATATGACCTAAAATTCGTTATTTTACTATTATTATTTATATTTTTTTTTCCGGGATTTAAATTCTCGGGGATTATATGTTTCGTAGGTATAAAGTCAGATACAAAAACAAACAAACAATTCGTTACGCGCGTTTTTAAAATATGCAAAATTAAATGTATATTTTTCAATATTTCTGAGAGATTTTCTTAATATTTTTTTCCGTAAGAACCTTCTCCTAATAATAAGAAATACAACAAAAAAAGAATTTGTGAAATCGGTCCAGCCATTCACACGTGATGCCGTGACAAAGGAAAACGGGTTTCATTTTTATATATATATATAGAAGAAATGCTTACATTCATCTATTTGATGACTTTTAAAAAAGAATAAATAAATAAATAATATGTAAAAAACGCGATTTAAATTTTTTTGAATGCTAAACACAATTACCAGAATCAATTACTTAAAATCCCGGGAATATGGTCATATCCATATTAGTGATATCGTCTCAAATAGCATCCAAGTTCCGATCACTGGTAATAATATTAGGGTGTAGTTTTCCTTGATAAATGGGCCGTCTAACACCGAAATAGTTTTCTGTGGGATCTAAAGAATTAAAAAAACTCTTCATCTTTATAATATTTATAAAGATCTATCAACTAATTCACATATCAAAACTAACAGTGATTTCTTCGTTCTTACATCCTCCAGGGCAACTCGAACAGCCTATCGTCAGTAGACCTGGGGTCGGGCTACGTGGGGCTGCGCGAGTACTGCCCCGCGCGGGTGGCGCTGCGCATGGGGCTGCACGCCTACGCCGGGCCCGCCATCGCCGGCGCCGCTCTCTTCTGTACCATCGCCGCGCACAGCGACACGTGGCAACAGTAAGTATCACTAAAGCCCAACGGAAAGGATTTTTATAGGGCACTTGAAAATTATTTTTGAAATTATTAAAAACGCGAGGACGCACGAGCGCTTTTTGTCAAGTTCAAGCATATCTGCAATTTTACTGTATTTTAATAATGTTAAGGTTGATTTTCCAGTGTCTAATAAAAATCATCCCCACTGCACTTAGCCTTAGCTATAAGCATCAGAAAATAATAAATAGAAGTTCAGTTTGGAAGCGGATTCAATGGAAATTCATTGTTTGTACCGCTTTTTAGTCCAAAAAAGCTGCAGAAATACACATTCAAAGCGATCCGAAACCAGACAATCTACCAATATAAATAAATCAAAATTTATTAAAGTCCGCATTTTTTTTTCAGGTACTTACAAACAACATGGCGAGCAACAAACATCCTAGCATTACACCGAGTATACTCCGTAGTAATATACTGTGTAATAGCAACCATCTTCAGAGACCATCTGTTCGTATGGAGCGTGTTTTCTCCAAAACTGCTGTACGATTTCGTAGCAACAGTGTTCAGTGTCCAAGCGTTAGCTACCATCGCGCAGATAGAAGCACTAGCGCACATTACAAACTGGCTAGCCAGAATGTTCACTTATAAGTCAAGACTGTGATATACAAGTGTAGTTACCTGAGGTCATGTGCCTAGCCTTTTCCCAATGTTGAGGTCGGCGTCCAGTCTAACCGGAGCTGAGAACCAGTGTATTACATGGAGTGACTGCCTGACTGACCTCCACAACCCAGTTACCCGGGCAACCCGATACCCATTGGTGATTATGATGATGATGATTGCGTCTTAGCCAATTTTCGGCCACGGCGGCTGTTCTCATATAAGGAGATCAGCCAGCTGCGCAGGACATATTATAGTATACAAGCATTTGTGCAGACAGAGGTGCACTCCCTATTCCCTCACTCCCATAACCCGAGATCTCTGATCTCTCTCCGATTGTGTCGGACCCATTGGTAAGACTGGTTGTCAGACTTCATTAGTTACCTGAGGTATATAATATATTGAATTATATAGTAAAGTGTGAGACTACGCCATGAGTGTATTGTGATTATCGTGTTTTAGCAACGTCCATTTAGTGTTAATTTTATTTATGTCATGTTCCACCACTTTTGGAAAAATGGCGTTAAACTTAAAATAAATATTTGGGATTTTCATCAATAGTTCATTCTTACCAGAAGTGGTGAAACAAGCCCTTGTTATATTTATTTTGGTTGTTATATAATGGGTTGTAAGAGCCTGATAAAAGCGCAACTTCTTTCTTATAGACACATGTTCCATAATTATATATTTTGTACTTACAAAAATAGTACGCTAACGCAGCAATAAATATAAATTTAGAGTATATATTTAGGACCCTAAAGAGGTCAATAGTGGTTGTCACTGACATTCCTAGAACAAAATTAATATTGTAATAGTTTGTTGATGTTATGAATCAAAATGATATAAGTAACACAATAGGATTATATAATAAAACAAATTATTATAACATATTTTTTTATTAGTGTAAGTGTATACTGGAACCACCATTTTTTATTTTTTTTTATTCATAATGATATCCTATAGGAGTCGTTGCAACTCCTTACCAAACCAATGTCCTAAATAAATCTAATTTTACATTACTTTGTGTGCATTTTAATTCCACTGACAGAAAACTCAATTGGGAACTGTATAATATGTTTGTAAAAATATTATTATCAATGTTGGAAAACATTGTAGCGCCGTTTCACCGCCTAAAAGCGATATCTAGAAGATAAACTCGAAACTATATAATTTATCTAATGAATAGCTACCTGGAGAACTGCTGGCGGTGAAACAGCAACGGATACAATAAATGCGAGTGAAAAGCACCCATAAATTGGAGGAAAGCGCCTCTCAAACTTTTCATAAAAAAATATTGAATCCTAAATTAAAACAAAGTTGGAATGCTTCAAATATTTACCCAAATGCTTCCATCTTCCTTTGCAAATATAAGAGTCGAAAAATATGTTCAAGTTTAACTATTATCTTGTCTATTTTGTTATCTATAAATATCTTCTGCATGACGTGATTTTTAGACATTGAAATACGATATACCTACACATGGATATGATACATTTTGGCACTAACTATAAACAAAGAATTTACACATATAATTTAAATATACATAATTATATATGTACATAAACATAGAAATTTTGACATAAATGCACGTGGTGGCGAATTGTTGAAAGCCGATGATACAATGAACTAAACTGTAACTACACCTACCCTTGAAGGTACATTTAGTATTGTCTAACATGTAACAACATTTTTTGGGGATCCCAGATCTATGCAGGATTATATTCACAACAGTAAACATTGTTTTATAATATTAAATCAACAAAATCAGCTGTTACCTCCCAATTGTTCTAATCAAATACTGTCCGACGACCACATAATTTAAGTCTGCTGCAACTGTCATAGCGAAAACAATTCGTTACTTGTATAAATATAAAAAAATAATCAGATTGCACTTTAGCAATTGTAAAGACAACTCTTTTAAAGTAAATATTTACAGCAGTAACAATAACTATACATAATATATTTTGCCGTTTATCAATACGTAGGGCGAAGACCGATAGCTGAAAGGCATATGATTTTCTTTATCAGCGAAGATATGACGTGGCCTTAAGTATAGTGTGCACCATCCCCCTCCAATAACACCATTGGAATCTCCATTACCTGGCAAAGAAATGAGGTCAAAGTCAAACATAGTCTTCTTTACAGTAAGTGACGCCAGAGGATCCTTCTTTTCAATATATATTAGAAAAAGCTCGACCCTGATGTGATTCTACTTTATTCCCCTTTATAAAGTTACCATTAACACAATTTACGTCGAGTCAGGAAGGAAAAAAAAATAAGAAAGATTGAACATCCTTTGTCAATCATGAATGTGTTTCCTTGGCCCTTGCTTTTCGTTCTTGACACCAAAATTGAACCTTATTCAAAAGACGTAGAGTTTATAATACAACTGTGACTTACTTGTGGTCTCTAGGTCGGTCCGTGAGGTCAATGCGCCTGTATCTTGTACCGGTAGACGAGCACGCTCGCCACACCCATCAGGAAGCTCAGTAACAGGGAACCCCATACTAACATCTGTGGAAAAAGAATTGGGACATGTTATCGAACAAGGAAGTCACTTTCACTTAGAATTAAATAACCTAACATATAAATTCTACGCTATTATTACTTCAAAAATATTGATGAAAATCACTAGAATTGTATTACAGCATGTATGGCGGTGTTATTTCGGTTTCATTTCTGGAAGTTAAGCCCGTTACATAGCTCTAGAATTTTTTAAGGGAAAAAAATTGAATAGCTGCTAAACAACACTTGAAAATGCAGGAGTATTTTTACTACCATCCTCCGCCAAGTATTATCCACATATCCAGGAAAGATCCATCGTGATAACCTCACAAAAAAAATAGAATCCACAGTCAATGCTTCGAGCTGCTCTTATCACCAATGAAACTAGGCAGACCAAAAGAAATAACAACAAGAAATCTCACCTTAGTCCTACTGGGTTTCTTATCAGGCGATCCAGCCTTCGGGGGACTGGTCCCCAACATGCGCTTAGCCAGTCTCCTCTCCACCGATCTCTCCCTGGTGGCCCTCTGTTCACAGCGCTGCAACTCTTTCCGAGCCCCCGAGTCTTCGGGTGCTGCGGCCGCGGCGGCCCGGGCAGCCTCTAGCGCTTCGGAATTCCGGCCCATCGATGATAAAATACGGGATTTGCGGTATAATGCCTTCGCGTTCTTCGGTTGGCAGGTTAGGACTCTGGTTACTGCCTGGAATTTTTGGCAGATATTGTTGGTTAAATGTGACACATTTGGAGTTTGGTGGAGTCATGATGGAAACGAAAGTATTTTTACCCTGTTAACATGTTTAGTATCTTTTGGCATAACAACTACAGAATATTATGATTAACTTCTGTATTTATTCGCATTTTTTTTAATCTAGCAATTCGTCAACCAATAACGCCATAAAAAATTCAAAGTCACAGAAGTAAATTATAATATATAATTATTGCAATTGGTAGCGTCATCAAACCATTTGTAATCATCTTCATTTTGATTAGTCCCCTTCTACTTCTGTTCTTTAAAGATCCCGACTAATAGAGAACCTCCTCCTTTTTGAAAAGTCGATAAAAAAGACAAGATAATAAGCCAACTATCAAAATGCATTCACCATACCTGCAGTGCTGCCTCATAAGCCCCCGCCTTCAACTGCGCAGCGGCCATATTGTTGTGCACCCTGAGCCGTTCCTCCAACAACGCCTGCAGATCATCACTAGTTGGAGCTATGTCACCGCTAGGAGTGGGAGCGGTGATACCACCATCGCTCTCGTCTAGTACATCCAACGCACGACGGTACAGCTGGACAGCGAGGGTCGGCTCCCCACGACCGTACCACCAGTTGCCGCGGGCACGACGACGGATACTGAAGAGTAAAATGAGCTTTATTTAAATGAGAACAAGGTTCACAACTGGTGACAACAATAATTCTAGATTTTGAGTAGGAATAATGCTGTTGAACTTTTCAGGTCAATTAAAAAAACAATGCATTCATCAAATCTGTAACTGGAATAAAATTGTGAAGTGAGTGAAGGCTTGTTGTTGATAAAACAAACGAAGATCGTGATCAACCGTTTATCTTTATTAGTTTGTATAAATACTTAGTTGTACAAATCTGAAGACAGAGACGTAATTATTTAATTTCTTACAACTTCTTGTCAATATAACATACTCGTAAACTATATTTAGACCATTTTTGGTAAAGGTCACAATGCGCTAACTGTTACTTCCAACGCAAAATACGCAGTTAGACATATCTGCGATGTATATTAAAATTATAATTTCACGGTCACCATGACCATTAACTAAGACATTCTAGAATTCATTATAAATTATATTTTAGGCGACCCAAACAACTTGCTTTTGGCGTTGGAATTAACTAATGCCAAAAAATTTGGGTCAGCATAAAGCAGTATTCTATCCGCTTGATTAGAAAACAGTATACGTTCTATACTATACAGTATACAGTGACCCGAATAAAAAAAACGTACAATAGGCGCAGACGTCCAAGCATTTGTCAACGTTTAAATATATGTCAAGGTTCCGATATCTACATCAATCCGAGTTTTATGTAAATATATTCAAGGGCGTCACTTCGAAACAATCCTCAACATAATAGAATAATATCATACGTGATAAGAAAAGAAACTGGACTTTAGCAAATTAATAAATATTAATATTAACCACTTTCTATTTCTTACTACGCAATATTTACCGTTGTTTTTAGCATGTTTTCGACTCTAGTGCGTAAAATACAGGCATAAATATTTACTTACAATTATTCGTGAGTTTAAAAAAATGAACATGATTAAGCTACACTTAATAAAATAATCATAAATACAATCAATTTTAATCTAAGTCCTAATATTAGTGGATAAAGATAAATCAAGTTCTTTACGAAGATATGCTAAGGTCAATAACCCAAACCTGTTGCGATGCAAAAAAATGGAGCAAGCGGCGCGGCTAATTAATTTTTAAATGTGTATGTATACAGGTTTAAGAATCACATTTGGTACCTTTCCGGGAGCATTTTTTGTATCTTAGTTTTTGGTCAAAATATAAAGCTCAACTTTCCTTCATATACAATTTTTCATATAATTATTTGATACAACCACATCATGTTAGGATCTTACTACAGTGCAAACAAATTAAATGGTTACCACACTTACCCCGTTTCCATTCTTTCAGCAATCGGCAAATTTTCATGTTCAGGCTCTTCAACCCAATCATGGAGCTCCACGCGAGCATCTAACCAGGTGTCAGCATCTATCACGGGGCCCTCATACTTGGGCCCATCGATCTCTCCCACCAGGCCCAAACTCTCGCCTGGTTTCAGACCAATTTCACCGTAACCAAACCGTGGTGCCATTTGTAGAAGGCATTCTTCGCCTTTGTACATCATTGTTACTGCTAAGTCCAGCCCTTGCAGAATCTAAAATTTGACAATTAAAATATATTTAGGGCTTACAAGTAGTTAAATAGAGATTTAAAATGTCGGGAATTTGTTTTTGTCTTTTGGTATAATATACTTTCTTTGTCCTACTACTAACAATTTTCTTTGGCAGAGTTCCACATCTTTGTTTACTATATCTTGACTTGAAGCCTATAGCTTATATGATGGACCAGTATATCTTATATATATATTTGTTTGTTTAAATGCGCTAATCTCAGGAACTACTGGTCCGATTTGAAAAATTATTTCAGTGTTAGATAGCCCATTTATCGAGAAAGGCTATAGGCTACTTTTTATCCGTGTGCGGCGAGTAGTTCCCACGGGACGCGGGTGAAACCGCTGGAAGAAGCTAGTGAGATAATGATTATAGCAGTGATTCTTGATTGATTACTATTTGACATAGAAACAGCATGTCTCCTTACTGTGAAATAGTTCTATCATTTTTACAATAGACTGTGTAAAGTTTCATAAAATATAGAACAATACTCGTATAACATGATAATCATATTTTATATACATTGACAGATATAACACTAAACAATACAACTATTACGTCCTTGTACATAAAGCGCTGATAAGATTATAATAATATAAACTTTGTAGCACTTCCTTTGAGTGCAAAACTCAGTGAAGTTTTGGTATCACTATCAATATTAGACAGATTCGTGATAAGATAGGCTGTACCTATTGTGATGGAAAATACAAAGTCAATAACTGATTGTCATCATAATTGCATTTAATTATGCATGAAATATTTTGTATTTGAGTGAAAAAATCTTTTGTCTAAACTAAAAACAAATTAAAATGATAAATTGCAATTCAGCATGATGTACTGGATTTTTTATCCTGTTATGATGATTATTACTCAGCTTGAATCAAATGCAAAAGTTTGTAAGGATGTATATTTGTTACTCTTCATGCAAAAACTGCTGGATAGATTTTGATGAAACTTGGTAATAATATAGCTATAGCTTATATATCAGAATATACTATAGGCTACTTTCTATCCAGGTGCAGGAAGTAGTTCCCTCGGGAAGCAGATGAAACCTCTTGCAGAAACTAGTAATTTGTATATCTTTTAAAAACAATAGTTTAACAATTTACTTACTTCATTGTCACCCAAATATATTTTAACATGATCCCTCTTTTCCACAATGGTGTCGGTGTCTTTAATTTTGACTTCATAGCTGATTCGGCAAATATCACTTCTGTGGGGTCGAAGACCATTTGACTCTTCACCAACTTTTATGATCTGTGAAATATAGATGTTATTACATGTTTAACTTGATGAAATGTTTGAATAGAGGCCATAGATCTTAGAAGTAAACAATAGAATTGTACTATAGACACCAATGACTTTCAAATTGTGCAATGTTGTTGTTATTATATGAATCACTAACAGAAAAAGAACTGTTGATTGAACACGATGTTTTCTATTTACATAACTTTACATACCTACCGATAATATTAGCTGACAAAAAAGAAGGTTAATAACAAGGATATGATGAGTGAGTTTGCAAAATTACTACACAGTAATGGGCAAAAAAAGATGAAGTTATGAGTATTTCTATAAGATAAAATAAAAAGCTTGGAGTGGAATAAAATTCAGCATTAAACTTGGAATTATTGAATTTATGTAAATCTACTGAGATAATCAGTCTCAGCTGACCTTTTTAAGTAGTGCGCCTGACCCTAGCAAATCTTGCCACTCATCAGTTTTTGTTTCTTCTGTCTTGTCTTTGGAAGCAGCTGCCTCGGCGAGCTTCGCCTCCTCGATCTCGTGAGCCGCCGCAGCCGCGAGGTCTTCGAACGAGCTACTCTCCGACTTGTCCACCAAAGTTCCTTCGCCCTCGCTCATCTACAACACGCGCTCGTGATATGTGATCATCGTCAACTAATACGTAATAATGTTTACTCTTCCCATACAATTTACGCATTTTAACACATTTTACAAAAATATACAATGAATTAAAATAATCATAGCAGTCTTACCGTGGCAGCTCAATAATTCCAATAAAATTAAAATTTAGAATACTTTCCAAAATAATAATAATGAATAATTATGACAATTCAACTTTTCGGATTTGACTTGACTTTTTTGTGAATGATTTTATTTGATTGATCATTGAATGAATGTTTGCAAACACAGAGGTGCATTCAGAACACTTACTTGGTCCTATAGAGAAAGNAATGCGCGAATCTCAGGAACCACTGGTCCGATTTGAAAAATTATTTCAGTGTTAGATAGCCCATTTATCGAGAAAGGCTATAGGCTACTTTTTATCCGTGTGCGGCGAGTAGTTCCCACGGGACGCGGGTGAAACCGCTGGAAGAAGCTAGTGAGATAATGATTATAGCAGTGATTCTTGATTGATTACTATTTGACATAGAAACAGCATGTCTCCTTACTGTGAAATAGTTCTATCATTTTTACAATAGACTGTGTAAAGTTTCATAAAATATAGAACAATACTCGTATAACATGATAATCATATTTTATATACATTGACAGATATAACACTAAACAATACAACTATTACGTCCTTGTACATAAAGCGCTGATAAGATTATAATAATATAAACTTTGTAGCACTTCCTTTGAGTGCAAAACTCAGTGAAGTTTTGGTATCACTATCAATATTAGACAGATTCGTGATAAGATAGGCTGTACCTATTGTGATGGAAAATACAAAGTCAATAACTGATTGTCATCATAATTGCATTTAATTATGCATGAAATATTTTGTATTTGAGTGAAAAAATCTTTTGTCTAAACTAAAAACAAATTAAAATGATAAATTGCAATTCAGCATGATGTACTGGATTTTTTATCCTGTTATGATGATTATTACTCAGCTTGAATCAAATGCAAAAGTTTGTAAGGATGTATATTTGTTACTCTTCATGCAAAAACTGCTGGATAGATTTTGATGAAACTTGGTAATAATATAGCTATAGCTTATATATCAGAATATACTATAGGCTACTTTCTATCCAGGTGCAGGAAGTAGTTCCCTCGGGAAGCAGATGAAACCTCTTGCAGAAACTAGTAATTTGTATATCTTTTAAAAACAATAGTTTAACAATTTACTTACTTCATTGTCACCCAAATATATTTTAACATGATCCCTCTTTTCCACAATGGTGTCGGTGTCTTTAATTTTGACTTCATAGCTGATTCGGCAAATATCACTTCTGTGGGGTCGAAGACCATTTGACTCTTCACCAACTTTTATGATCTGTGAAATATAGATGTTATTACATGTTTAACTTGATGAAATGTTTGAATAGAGGCCATAGATCTTAGAAGTAAACAATAGAATTGTACTATAGACACCAATGACTTTCAAATTGTGCAATGTTGTTGTTATTATATGAATCACTAACAGAAAAAGAACTGTTGATTGAACACGATGTTTTCTATTTACATAACTTTACATACCTACCGATAATATTAGCTGACAAAAAAGAAGGTTAATAACAAGGATATGATGAGTGAGTTTGCAAAATTACTACACAGTAATGGGCAAAAAAAGATGAAGTTATGAGTATTTCTATAAGATAAAATAAAAAGCTTGGAGTGGAATAAAATTCAGCATTAAACTTGGAATTATTGAATTTATGTAAATCTACTGAGATAATCAGTCTCAGCTGACCTTTTTAAGTAGTGCGCCTGACCCTAGCAAATCTTGCCACTCATCAGTTTTTGTTTCTTCTGTCTTGTCTTTGGAAGCAGCTGCCTCGGCGAGCTTCGCCTCCTCGATCTCGTGAGCCGCCGCAGCCGCGAGGTCTTCGAACGAGCTACTCTCCGACTTGTCCACCAAAGTTCCTTCGCCCTCGCTCATCTACAACACGCGCTCGTGATATGTGATCATCGTCAACTAATACGTAATAATGTTTACTCTTCCCATACAATTTACGCATTTTAACACATTTTACAAAAATATACAATGAATTAAAATAATCATAGCAGTCTTACCGTGGCAGCTCAATAATTCCAATAAAATTAAAATTTAGAATACTTTCCAAAATAATAATAATGAATAATTATGACAATTCAACTTTTCGGATTTGACTTGACTTTTTTGTGAATGATTTTATTTGATTGATCATTGAATGAATGTTTGCAAACACAGAGGTGCATTCAGAACACTTACTTGGTCCTATAGAGAAAGTGTGATTGATATCTCGTTAATTGAAGAAATATTTTTAGATAGGACGTGATTAAAAATACAGAGAAATTACTTTGGGATATTTTTCATTGTATTTCATATTTTTTAAATAAAATAGTCGAGCTAATTGAAAAAATATACCTTATTGAAACTTTAAAGAAAAAAGCTCTTTTAGTTTGCGATAGTTTTCGAACAAATGTGCGTTTAAAAGTTTGATTGAAATGTAAAAAACATATGAATAATAACATTAATAGCACCTCAATAATTACGGTGCATGAATAATGAATAATAATTGCGGTGGTGAATCTGCATGGGAAACCGAGTTTTGGAAAATCAAATTTCATAATTTTTTGAACACTGTGAATTTAAAATGCCAAAAATTCGCAACAATTAGCCGAACAGTGTCAAACAAGTCAAGTGTCAATGTCAAAGTAGTCACAAAAGATCTGGGCTGATCTGGGAGGAGGAGCAGTGCTTCGCGGAGCGGAATAAACAATCGATTTTACAGCCCTGTTTAACATCAAATCATAAAATATGCAGAAATACGAAAAACTAGAAAAGATTGGAGAAGGAACTTATGGCACTGTGTTCAAAGCCAAGAATAAAGAAACACACGAAATAGTGGCACTAAAGCGGGTGAGGTTAGATGATGATGATGAAGGAGTACCATCGTCCGCTTTGCGGGAAATATGTCTCCTTAAAGAGTTGAAGCACAAGAACATAGTTCGGCTGTACGACGTCTTGCATAGTGAAAAGAAATTGACTCTTGTATTTGAGCATTGCGATCAAGACTTGAAGAAATACTTCGACAGCTTGAATGGTGAGATAGATTTGGACGTTGTGAAGTCGTTTATGTATCAGTTGCTCCGAGGACTTGCGTTCTGTCACAGCCACAACGTGCTGCACCGAGATTTAAAGCCTCAGAATTTGTTGATTAATAAAAATGGCGAGTTGAAATTAGCTGACTTTGGTTTGGCTAGAGCTTTCGGCATTCCAGTGAAGTGTTACTCGGCGGAGGTGGTGACGCTCTGGTACCGGCCCCCGGACGTGTTGTTTGGCGCCAAGCTGTACACTACAAGTATTGATATGTGGTCAGCTGGCTGCATATTTGCTGAGTTAGCTAATTCTGGAAGGCCCCTATTCCCTGGCTCTGATGTTGATGATCAGTTGAAAAGGATTTTCAAACTTCTTGGTGAGTGATTATAATTATAAGAAGAAATTTAAGAAGCTACCTACTATACACTTTATATCATGTGAATATCTTTTATATCAATTGACCTCTATTTGTGGCCCTCCAATATCATACAATGTCATCATATTGTTTCACAAATTGGTTCAAAGTAGATAATATCATTATATAAACAAATACTTCACACATGCATATACATTGACATGTCATATTATCATAATAATTAGATGAAATTGTCAGTCTTCCTACCTAACAAGATGTATTTCTGTACTGAGTATTGATGAGTTTCAATGCTGCTTTTACAGGTACTCCAAATGAAGACACATGGCCTGGTGTGACCCAGCTGCCTGACTACAAGCCACTGCCGGTTTATCAGCCAAGCTTAGGACTGGCGCAAGTAGTGCCACGCCTGCCAGCTAGGGGCAGGGACCTTCTCGCCCGTCTCCTCACCTGCAACCCAGCCCTGAGGATGCCTGCTGATGATGCCATGGCTCATGCATACTTTCATGACCTTAATCCGTCTGTGAAGAATGACAGATGTTAACAATCAATACGTCCTTACCGCTGCACCTCAGAACTCTTGGTTAGTGATAAAAACAATGACGAGGTGCACGAGTGTTGTGACGATGAGACTTAAATAGACTGTAAGGATAATGTCCGTTTAGTGGAACCAGTGAATTTATAATAGTCAGTGTGTTTTTGCATTTGCCCTAAATATTGTTATTCTGTTATGTTTTTTTATTTGTTTTTAATCTAGTATGCAAATAGCATTTAAGTATGACGTATTTAAGAGAAAAAATAGTCAGTTCTTCTAAGTGATTGCAGTTGTACATAATCTATGTTTAACTTGGAATTAGGGAGATTGCCCCTAGCATAAAGTTACAACAAATTCTTCATGTTAGATATGGTTCCTGGGTTTGTACTGTTAATATGTACTTGATATTAGTCTTCAATGATCTCTTTATATTATTTATTGTTTTGATATTATCATGCTTCAGTGCACAGTGAGGTTTAATTTAAAGTGATATGATTTTATCATAAATGAAATTATTTAATAGTGCTAATAATATAATAAGTTAACAAACCAATTACTTAAACTTAACATAAATTAAGATTCAAATTTGTAATAAAAGTAAACAAAATCTTTTATAGTTAAGTAATAAACATTATTATAAAAAAAACCGGTAACATTTTATACATTTTCAGCAGCCTCTTTCAATTCAGCACTGATGATGTCACTCACATATTCACCAATCTTCCCACTGGTCTTTATTGTTGAACACATTGTTGACGATGACTTGTATGATGATGAACTCTCTTCTATCAGTGTCTTTGACGAGTTAGTTGAGCTTTTCATTGCACAGGAATCTGAAGTTGATGCCATACTCCTTTGTCCCAATTGTTCAGTCAATTCAGACAACCCCATTATCGACTTTGCTATGGTTTCCTCAATTTTGTTGGATGTAGCGTCGATATCTGCAGTGGCTTTCTTTTCAGGTAAGCTCGTGATTTCAATAACTTGTTTAGACGACATTTTGTCACCATTCGTATCGGAGATTGCTTCCTTCAGCAGTTCAGGTTTCAGGAGACGACTGTGCTCTTCTTTATGTAATAACTGAGTATTTAAGCTACAGGCCTTGTCTTCAATGTCCTTATTATCCTTGAAAGAATTTTGCATGACTTCTGAAGTAGTCTTAGTTTCGATCTGTGTTTTTCTAGGAATTGTTCCACACATTTTTATTGGTACAATTTTTTCGATACCCTTAGATATCTTCTCCGAAATGATGGTGAGAACACCGTCTGAAGACATTGAGGAAGTGACGTTCTCCGGGGGACAATTACTTGGCAAGGGATAGCGTCTTCTAAACTGTCTCGAGATAAATCCGTGGGCGTCAGGTCTGTCCTCATGTTTCCCTTCCACTATAATCTCAGTGTCCGTAACTTTCACGCTGATGTCGTTCGGGCGAAAATGTTGAACATCCAAAGTTATCTTATAGGTACCTTTCTCGTTTTCTATTGTGGACCCAAATTCCTTGGAAACGCTTTCGTTGTTGTACAATTTCCAAGGTCGAAAATAGTTCGAATGCATGTCGTAGAAGGGGCACATATAGTCTCGTCTTCCGCACATGCCGAAGCCGTCGTCTGATAGCCAGCGAGCTGGACAGATGCGAGGAAACTCCATGTTTTATGTGCGACGTTAGAACACAAGTAAACAATCAGAACGACTGAGCTGCACGGACTGTGCCAAATGCTTTTATAGACAACTACTTCCTATTATAAATGTTGTATGGTTGCCTCTCCACAAGTTCTTATTTATTATTTTCGTTTGAACCGAAATACCGATCCACTGAAGAAGACCTTAAAAATAATTAGGGATAAAAAAACGCTCATGCATCAGCTGCATACCTTTTTCACCTCCCTTAATGCATGAATACACCTTGAAGAGGAAGCACCTAAGTACTTATCTACCGCCTAAAATAAATATAAATGGATAAATAAAATCGAGATTCGAACCCGTAATAACTGGCCCGCTACCCATACACTCAACAACTGCGCCACAACCGTTTAAAATGTTGTAAATTCTGCAAACTATTTCCTTTTGTTTTGGTAACGAGGCTCATCCCTGAAGCAAACATCGACACCGATCATTGATGGAACTCGAACTTTCTCACCAGTATAAATAGCCTGACATTCAAACGTAGATCCTCGGCTCCAATGAGCTTATTATTAGAATCATGATCGAATTTCTGTTGTTAATTAGGTGTTCCTGTTTACTGTTTAGCTTTAAGGTGTTTAAATTTTATATTTTTAATGATATGTTAGACGCTGAGGAGCACAGAAGGATATGTCATACGTTTAAGCAACGCTTGATGCGGTCGGTCCATGGATGGGTGACCATCTTGTATTGGCGAGCTGCGAGTTCCTCCATGTTTCGGAAGGCACGTGAAATTGATAGGTCCCGGCTGTCATATGAACATCTTTGGCTATCGTTATCCAAGTAATCGATTTCAGGTCAGATATTAACACAGTTGGGAAAAAGCTAGGCAGATCATGATTTTTGATGCGGTTGATAGGCGAAAGGGTCTCCCTTGAGAATTCTGACCTTCGGGAGATATTGTTACCTGTTGGCGTACGTACTGGATTTACATACGTCATTTGTGCAATTCTGAACTCACGATATCTCGATCGTCAGACTGACGCGTCAGCCATTGGGTTAAAGCTGATCAGCAGTTGTATCATATTAGTAAAATCTGGATAGGGTAAAATATAATGCAATGATTAAATTTCAATAATTTTATTATTACAAATGTTTTATTATCTAATTTTACTCTGTCTTATCTAGACATATGGCTTCAGACAAATTTTAAAGTATTTGTCTGAGTATTATGTACAAATATGTATTACAAATTCACACAACTTATTACAGATCCATGTCCTATTTGTACCCTAAATTGATTATCCATTGAGATGTTAGGCTGAGACTATTTAATTATGAATATCAAATAATGGTATAGGTATAAGTGTTTACAATTGCATTATTAATTGACACCATTAGCAAAGTAACCCAACAACAAGTAATTAATAAATCTGTATCCTATCTTTACAATTCTATTTATCTACAGCATTTCCATTTCAGCCCGTTTTCTTTTGCGGTGGTTGGCTACCATGTTGGCAGTAGTGAGTATGCTGTCTCCTCTCTGCAGCCAGCTTGCTAGTGCCCTCTCAGTACTGGCAGCATCAGCAGCCTGGAGCCGTTCACTGACTGACAAGGGTTGTATGGCCCCCACTGAGTCTGTGGATACACTGGCTGACAGCAACATTCTGAACCTTTGTCTAAATGTCTGAAAAAGTAAAATAGATAGCATTGTCTGGATTAAGTTTACTGGCCGTAGAAAAGATTTGTGTACAAGTTATTTTCATAGGAATGTCCCAATGCAGTGTAAAATCATATCATTTGAGTACTTACATTGATAAGGGTAGATGACACTTCACCTTTAATATCATGTTTAGCTATGTAGCATCCAAATTCATAAAAATATTGACTTAATTTGTGCATATCTACTGTACAAGCATCTGCGTTTAAGATCTCTCTATAAGAATCCTTATAAATTTTGGGTAATTCTACAGCGACTAAAGGTGGCCGTCTGGAATGTAAAGATTCGGCTAACCACAGAGGTATTTCCACATTCGTTCCAGCTTTTAAGTCATCTTCTGCTGCGGAGGGATCTAGGAATCCTAGAAGAGTTTACACAATACTTGAAATAATGTTTCAACAAGCACAAACCAAAAAGTATTCCACATTCTAAATCAATTTGTTACTAACCCATTTTTGGTAAATCGTGTAAAAATTTACATGGAATTCTCTCATTCGTCACTAATATGTCAGATATAGACAGGTAACTACTATTCTCCATTGTATAAAGTAAATTATTTTCGTTTATTACACTAAAAAATATTTACTTTGAGTTTTTGGCGCTCTTTTGAATTTTATTTACTAATCGTTGACATTGACATACATGACAATTAACACTACTGGAAGATATTAAAAAAACAGTCCAAGGTACAGTCAGCTCAGTATAAAACGAGGTACCAAAGACCATGAAGTGGGATTGGATTCGAAGTTCCAGCGAATATTTGAGGTAGTCGTGCAACTACGGATTGTATAGACTTTCTGTCATTCCATAGTGGTAAATTAATAACAATTCAAAACTCACCCCCGTATCTTCAAGCTTGTCTATTTTGGAAAAAATCATGAACCGGCTGTAGTTGTCTGTCTTGTCTGTGGCATTGTATATTTTTGTTTATGGCTTGAGAAATGTCGTGTGTCGGTGTCGGTTCGATTGATAAAATTTGCCGAATCCAATTTAAAAAATAGGGTTACAGAAAAGTGTACTTTACGCTGTGCATGCGTTCCAGGAATAAGCACCGTCTCAAAATATATACATCTAAGCGCAACTTTCATTAATGATGATAAAGAGCTGATAGAAAAAAACTACGTGTTTGTGAAATATTTGTATACCTACCGAGCATCAACACTTGAAACCGAATAAAACATAAAATACATTGCAAAATGTCGGGGTAAGTGTGAAAATCATCACTATTGACTAAGCTTCATTATGATCCTTTAAAATAACTATATGTTTTGTGTACTTTTATAATAATTCCACCAGTCTTTGTACTGTACATACCTACGTTCTAACTCTCATGTACATGCTGTTTAAGCTGTTTTCTAAACTTTTTGTTGTTATTTTTAGAAAACCATATACCATTGGGGAGATGAAGAGCATAGTGGATTATTTAGTAGAAAATAAGTTATATGGGCAAACCAAAGCAAGAAAGATGTGGGTGGATTTTGCCAATACAAAGGTATCAAAATGTTGAATTTGCTAATTTAGCTTCGTAGAAGATACTATTCTAATAAATTCTCAGTAAATTTAAATATTGTTTTACAGATTACCACGAGGACTTGGCAGAGTTTAAAAGAAACATTTTTAAAGCGGATTCTACCGGACATACATAACCCTTACTTCAGGCTGACGAATGAACAAATCGGCAGCTTTAGATCCAGGTGAGAATGATCTAGAACAATTGGTATGATGATGACATCCTGTTATCTATTATCAGGGACATAGAAAGATTTTATGTTTCACACTCTTTCCGGGTAGGGGAAGTAGTTCCCTCAGGAAGCGGGTGAAACCGCTGGCGGAAGCTAGTTCCGTACAATTTTGAACTGCAAAGAGAGTTGAGAGTTTGCATCTTCCTTACTATTACTTACTTACTAATATTATATATTCAAAATTTGCTCAATGTGTCTGTCTGCCTTCCAATCAGAAACTGAACCAATTGATATTCAATCTGGTAAAAGGGCGGCAGCTAGTCTGAAATACATGCTAAACTCTCTCATTTCAATTTTAAATTCTATCAAAATAAGCTAACTAAATCATAGTTTGGTTTCCATCATATTTCCTTCTTTGCATCAATCATTTTCAAATTCATAAATATTATTTTAGATGTGATCTGGCTGATCGGAACAAGGATAAGCTTGAAGTCCAGACTATTAGTGATGACTCCAGTTCCAATGGTATGTATAAAACTGAATTATGAACACACTTTTTATTGTTATGTGGAAACTAAAAATAAATCTAGCACTTAAACAAAAGATAAAGGTCTTAATAGATTAAGATTTGAATTGCACAAAACTTCATCATCATGAACACAATAATTTTGTTGTTTTAAGAATGGAGATATGGAGGAAAAACGTGTCCCTGATAATGTAAAAAAATTGCCATTTTTCCTCCATCTAAATGTCTACCATAATGCTCTATGTCAAGTTTATTTATTTTAATTTTAGATAATACTCAGAAAGATAATGAGCCGTCAAACAATGAAGGGGAGACCACTGCAGGTGAGAATATAATATCTTCAAAGATCCCTACACGAAGTAGATCTTCTGCTGACACCATAATAGTGGAAAACTGTTATGAAACTGCTGAAGAAATACAGAGGGATTTAGAAGATAAAGACAGTGTTGAAATGCCAGCACCTGCATCCAAGTCTCTTAGGGATTGCATTACATATTCTGAGCCTCTAACTCCAATGCTCCAAGAAGTGTTGGATGATTTTGCATCAGAACCTGAAGATTCAGACAAAGAAGGCCAAATGCAAATAGTTGACAGTGTACCAGAAGATGATAATGTAGAAGAAAGTGAGCAGTCTGAACCTAAAAATGAAGAAACTAATTCAAGAACAGCAACTGATGTGGTAAAAAATACTGAGGGGCCTTCTGAATCAGTTGAAGAAGTAATAGAACAAGAATTAAATGATGGTACTCAAACCGCCAATAAAACCAAGGAAGCTCCAACAGTAGCAACTGATAGTGAAGAATTGCCAACTGTTGTTTCGGACGACGAAATTTCGTCAATGCAGGCAGAAAATGGCACTGAACGTATTGATGACGTTGATGATGTTCAAGGAGTATCAAAAGACCTCACAGCCGAAAATACAAATAAATCTGTGAATAAAGCTCAAGACACTGAAAATGTTGAAGTTGTTGTTGCTGAAAAATCTAATTCTGAACCCCAAGTACAATCTGGAAACCTTAATAACTCTAATAGTACAGTAGATGCTTCTCTTCCAAATAATCCTGAGGCATTAAATAGTAAAAATCCAAAAAGTATTGAAGCCAACCATAAAGATACTACAGAAAATGGAGTTGAGGTGTCAAACAAGTCGGATGTAACTAAAGATCCACCGGCTACTAGGAAACGATCCTGTTCACAGGATACTTCAAAAAGTATTCAAAATAAGAAGAAGAAACTGGGTATAAAACTGAAGTCAAAATCCAAGAAAGCAATTACTGAATCTCAGGTGGTTGAAAATGGCGAACACGATCAGCCAAAGGATGATGAAGACAAACAGACAAACAAAAAAGAAACAGTTAAAAAAACACGAATCCTTAGCAAGGAACTCGACAAACCTTCAACAAGTAATGTAAACAATGTAGAAGTTGTTGATCTTGAAAATGGAAGCAACAGGAATGAACAAGCAGAGATCATAAACCCTTGCTTGCAAAACGTCAGTTTGTTTGATGAGCAGTTCAATAAGACTAAGTACAACATGTCAGAGTCCAGTGACACCGAGCAGAACAAGAAAGAGACACAAATGGATACTCAAGAGACTGCTGTGAATAACACTACCAATGTGGTTACATTGAGATCTGACTCAGATTCGGATACTGTGGAAATACTGCCTGCACATGAGAAAAAGCCACGGGCTGGCGTGTTGTCAGCTAAAACTGAAAGAGACAAAGCCATAGCCAATATGTTTGGATTCAATAGTGGTAAGTTAAGTATGGGGAATCCCGAGGTTAATGCTTGTAACATATTGGAATAATAAGCATTTGGCATGCTGAATGTGGCCAGGTATAAATTTTATGTTTATTTTACTGTTTATGCACTTGAATGCAAAATCAGGAGAGCGTAATTTTAAGGAATATTCAGGTACAATTTTTTATCTAACAAACACAGAAAAATTTTAGGGTCTCCATTGTCAATTTTAGTCCGGGCATGCAAGTAAGAAACTGAACACAAAAACTAACCAATTTGTAATTTTGAAACACGCAAATTAAAAACCATGTTTGCTTGCCTTGGTTTTAAGTTTCCTCTTGCTTGGGGTAACAGGATAAGTTCTAGCATGATACAATTTTGATAATGATATATATGGAGGGTATGAATATTTGGATTTCTCATTGGGTACGTTTTATAGATATTGGTACTGCATGCTGAATAAAATTGAAGAGGTTTTCATTTTGTATGATGAGAAGATAATTGAAGGGGTTCATTCGAGAATGACTTTGCTGTAATTTTCTTTTCACAAAATGTATTTTAGGTACCTTTATATTCAGTACACAATTATTTATGCACATTCATACATAAAAAACACATTTTGTAAAAAAAATACAGTTAAACCATTCTCGAATTAAACCCCTTAATTAAAGTGTTCTTAGAACATTTCTCCCACTTTTTCCCATCATACAATTTTATATGCATTTCTTTGGTGTGAGTTAGCGTCATGGTTGTGTGTTGTAGGTGGAGTTGGTTCGAAGCGTAGGAGGCAGTTAAGCCGACGCAGGAGGACGGTATCGCACAATAATAATGTGTCGCAGTAAGTTTAGGATTTTATTCTCAACTGTATTTTGTTCAGTTCAGTACATGATTGTGGCTCTAGCAATCTTACTTTTTTTTCACCAATTGACAGGGGCGTATTTTAAGATTGCGCGCCCCGGGCTCCTATAGCTTTCCGCCCCATCAAGGAATAAGATCAAGCCCCAGGGGCACGCTACCGACCGCCCACCGCGGCTTGCCGCCCCGGGCTATAGCTAAGGGTAAATACGCCCCTGCCAATTGACCATTCAGGATATAAAGTTCAACCTATAATTTCTTTTACGTAAAATTAAATAATGTAGTTATTTTGATAGTTTAAAGCCATAAAAATTGCACTATTTTAATGACTAAAAATAATCATTAAGATTTTGAACATCTTTGTCAAATAATGTTATATTTCAGCCACAATGCGGCCGTGTCTCACTCCAGTGATTGGACGTCGGATAGTGAGAGTGAGGCATTCGTGTCTCCGCCGCGCGGCCGTAGGCATAGACAAACTAGGAAATACTTGTAAGTTTTACTTGTTTTCCATTACCCAATATGTATTTTTAACCGACTTCAACAAAAAGGAGGAGGTTCTCAATTCGGCCGGTATTTTTTTTTTCTTTTTTTATTTATACGTATAGACGACACCGGGTCAACCTACTCGAATCTGTCAAATTTTACTAATCAAACATTAAGGTTCCACTATAGTGATAAGGGTAAAAATCTATTGAAGACATTTGACAGATTGCGGTAACTTGATGTGCTGTTGTCTGTACTAAAAATGTTTCTTTATAGAAGGTATTATGTGGTAGCAATTTTCTATCCAGAATAATTCAGTTCTGTGAGCAACATTGTGTTACTCACAGAACTGAATTATTCAGACATTATGAAGAGAAGTTTTCACATAAAACTTTACAGCAACTAGTGAATTTAATCTACATGTTCGTCATTCATGGTGCATTTATGCACCATGAATGACGAACAAAATAATAAATTTTAGTATGCTTGCGGCAAACAATCACACATCACAATACATTACTTCAAAACTGAAACACCATTTTCATTCAGCTTTGCTTTTAGGAAGCCTAAAGCCAGCAAGATATTGTCTCTGGAAGAGGAAGGTGGCCTCTTTGTCATGTACGGAAAGAAAATATACCCGTTGGTAAAGGATGGCAAAATTGTTAAGAACTATATCACCTATCTGCCCGAGAGTAAGTATTATTCACTTGAATTTTAGTATTATTTAATAAAAATATGGATTTATACATTTTTTCTTTATTTCCAGGCGATTCAGAAGAAGGCGAATCGTTCTGGAAACAGAAATACGTAGAAGAGAAAAAGAAGGCTGCAGAATTAAAGAGGTTAGTATAGAACATTGAAAAAATGCTGGCAACACTTGCCCCGTAAACATCGCTCGCGTAGATAAATTTGATAAATAAACAAAAAATAGGCAATATAACATATAAATTATTTAAATGTGGTCTAAACGCAAAGTTAACAAAGTGAGCATGTGAGTAAATTAAACTAACTACGACAAACCCAGATATATAACAGTGATGAACAAACAGTGAAGAAACTCCAGAAATTCAAAAAACAATCAGTGCTATACCAAGATATAAAAACAATGCATTCATAATCATTAGAAACTTCGTTTTAATCGTTCAGTGCAGTGCTAATATTATTGTAATTAGTGAAGAACTCAAAATTATACGACTATTGAACGTTATTGCAAACAATTATATTTAAAAATTGAACTTTGTGCCACTACTAACGCTCCTGGTGGTGAGTAGCTAAACTATGTATGTCACTACTTGACATAAAAACCAGTGTTGCTGCTGTGGAAAATGAATGTTTCATATACCAAATCACGAATAACGCCATCTAGTATCGAGCAGAGGAATATACTTGACATTTATTGACAATTTGGTGACAGTGTTACCATACTAGAAAATAAGTTGACCATAAATTAGTGATACCAGAAAACAAAATATACCAAACTAGTAGAAATATATAATTAATATTAGCTCAGAACTGTCATTACAAATATTTACAAATATAATTATATAATAAAAACTACAATCTGCCACCATACAAGACGAAGGAAATTATAACTTAATCTACTAGCACTAGAGGTCATAACTTGAATATCTCATAATGGACTCGTTTAACGACAACATAACACTTCGTAAAGCATATAGATCTAGTTCGTTAACAAACTTATCCAGCACTATGAACATCAGCGATAAATCCATAGTCGACACAACAATGATGAGCATTCCAGACAGCTTAACCGATAATAGTGACCTTATAAAAGACCTGAACGAACGAATAAAGACCCTAACGATGCAATTATCCAGTGCTCATCAAGAAATAGAAAATCTAAACGTCGAAAACTTCAGACTGAAAACAGACTTACAAAACATGATTAAAACAAGTAATACCATCAAAAAAATATGTTCAACCCCTATTAGAAAAAATATGTCTCCAGCTTCGAAGATTAACACGCCCAAACCAAATAAGAAACAAAATTATGATGACACCAACAATACACTATGTAAATCGCCGTATGTAAGAAGTACACGGAACATGCTAAATAAGGAAACTCAAACCTTAATCACTGACAAGATGACACCACTGAAGATCAATTTAATGAGTACAGCGCCATCTATCGACAACACGTCAAACAAACATAAAGAAATCGTTAGTCAACCGTGGGCTTCAAACAGCGATCCATCGAATCACACAGAGGGCGCTACCCGTCCTATAAATTTAGACACATCGATGAAACGTCACAGGAACAACATATACCAAAACAAAATGTACCAAAGTAAAATATGTGTACTAAGTCATAACAGTACAAATAATATTCTAGAAAATACGGAAAGTGTTTTTCCGAATTATAACATTTGTCATTTTTGCCTACCAAATACTGGCACAGTCCAACTTCTGTCAACAATTGATACAAAACTTATGGACTATACTCTGAAAGATTTTTGTATAATCTTCCTTGGGGAGAAAGACTTTGAAGTATCCTGTAACTATAAAGATCTTGTTAATTTCATAAAGTGTAAACTGGATAAAATTACTCACACTAATGTCATATTATGTGTCCCAAACTTCAAACTACATAATAACATTATTTTATTTAACAGAAGAATAGAAGCTTTCAACCGACTACTTTGTGTTAGTAATTTTGAGAATACGTACATTTTTGATTCAAATAGATATATAGAATATACACACAACATGTTTTGCAAGTATACAGGCAAAATAAATAATAATGGCATAATTACCATATTTCACGGCTTGAAAAATTACGTTTCATCTATCGCATTACAGTCAAACACCATTAATAACCATGTCCGTGATAAGCCGGGGACTATACCATATTATTTAAAAAAACTAACACCTCAGAAAAACTGTCACAACAATGATAATTTATGTTCTAAAGAAAATACCGACTTTTTTCGTGTACAATAAACTAAATATTTTACATCAGAATATAAATGGACTTCTATCGAAATCAGATTTATTGTCAATATCCTTACACAAACTTGAAGATGAAAAATGTTTGATTGATGTTTTATGTGTAACAGAGCACAACTTGATAATTAGTGACATAAAGCTAATAAAGCTTCCAAACTACTCACTGGCCTCCTGTTTTACACGTAAAACAAGACGCGGTGGTAGTTGTATATTGATCCGAAATGCGCATAAATTTAAAATTATCGGTGGGCTAAAAAATATGTGCATTGAGGGTATA
>NWSH02000210.1:4751412-4763754 GCA_002382865.2 Heliothis virescens
TCATCATGTATTTTACTACCTACCTATGTTTGCAATAAATGGATTGATTGATTGATTGATTGAGAACAGTTAATGTCTTCGGGAATATATTTTTTCTACTATGAAATTTTATTAAATATGCAATTGTTTCAGGTTATTAGTACAGGCAAATGATCCGCAAACAAGGGATAAGTCGCCCATTTTGCAAGCGAATCCATTAAGGTACGCAACCCATTTTTACCTACCTTTACTAAGAAGATATTCATTTGTTATTTAATACTAAATACTAGGCGCTTCACGCGGTTTCACCCACATCTAGCGGGAACTTTTCACCGTTTCTAAACCCGTACACCGTACCGGGATGATGTAGTTTCCCAAAAGTGAAAGAATTTTTCAAATTGGTTCAGTAATTTTGGAGACTTTATGGTACACAAACTGACAAAAAAATTTAAGAGAAAAATGTAGCACACACCTACAAAATTTAATTTAAAAAATCTGTTATATTGTTTTAGAAATGCATCAACTAGTCATAACCAGACTGGCGAGCCTGCATCAAATGACCTTGGTAAGTATTTAAAGTGCCATAAACAAAACTCAGCATCCATAAAAAAGGCTTTATTTATATAAACCATGTTTGTGTGTGAAAGCTGTTCCAATATGATTATTTTATATTCACAGAAAAGGAAATATGCATTCCAGGGCCAGAGGAAAAGATGAAAGAAAAAACGTTTAATCCCCCTGAAAAAATCAAAATTAAATTCACAAGAAATAATGAGGTAATTTCTTTTTTTAGTAATTTGATTATTTTTGGTCAATAATCTTTGTCATAGTCTTACCTTTATGCTTTATTATTCAACCTCGTCATCATCTTAGCCATAGGAAATCCGCTGCTAAACATTGTCTTCCCCATTCATTTTCAAAAGAACCGGTTAGAAGCGATCCGCGCGGGCGTTTAGCCTTATTTTTGTAAAGCCAGCACATCAGGCTGCTCCAATCTTAAAAAAAATCCCAATCAACATTGAACCTTATACTTTAGAAATAAAGTTGAAAATCTATCTAAAGGAATTTGACAGATGAGGTCTTGATGTTCTGGCATCTATGTATACCTACATCAAATTTATCTTATAATCAAAATCAATGATTCCACGTCAGAGGTCGTCAGGCGGTTTTGAGAAAACTGATATTAGGGCATTGTTAGGTGATTATACCTGCAGCTCATTCGATAAAAAGAAGGTTATCGTAACATAATATTATCGTATTTCAGGAGGTGCACCTAGAAGGTCATTGGCCTCAGATCCACCCAGTGTTAGAGCAAGTGGTACAGATATTCCACAAGGAAGCCGAGCCACCCGTCACTGAGAACAAGTCTAAGGTTATTGCCTTGCAACCTGCTAAGGAACCCAGCAGTGGGGTGTCCACTCCTATTATTATCACTCCAGTAGACCCAGGTATGTTGTAGATATGTAAAATACGTGAAAATAAACAAATTATAGGAAGCTAATGGCCGAATACTGAAACACACTCGATTACTTTTGAAACTTAAATGCAGTAATTCACAGTTAAACAAATGTTTTGTGAAAACTAATGCTTATGTGGGCCTAAGACTCAAAGTTAGGTAATTTTTATGTATTTCAAAGTAAGCTGCTTTATGGTTAGATGTAAATAAATATAATTTCCCTTACAGAAGTACATGAAAAAGTAGATGAAATAGAGAAAGAGATTTTCAAGGAGATTGAAGCGCGAGACAGAGAAGAAGAGAATGTACCGAATGGGGTCGAATCTAATGTTACGAAAAGGTAACTTTGGCGTTTTAGAAAATAACAATAGCTAAACTTGGATCACTCACAGAACGAAAGACACCGCGATAGACCGCGCAACGTTACGTTGACCACTTCGAGGCCACTTCAAAGGAAATTGTTTGGGTTTTTTCGCTGCTTCGAGAACGCTTCCAGATGGCTCACGAAAGACGCACTGTTATTAAAATATTTACTCATAAAAGAATGTTACATTGAGTAAACACATAGCCATGAATACTATTTTATTTTCTAGGAAAATAGGCAGGCCGCGCAAATCAACATCATCACTACCCAGTCCCGCGAAACAACCGAAGTTATCAAACGGAGTGGAGGTAAACGCATCTGAGGAAAACCTGCGCACGCGCCGACAGAAAGCCAAAGAGACTGAAGTTAAGTCCGTAGACAATGAAGAAAATGTTTCTAAAAGGCAAGCGCGAACGCCGCGGAAAGTTTTGAATGGTGAGTTAGTTTTAGTTTTGGTATGGGAATAATATTTTAGTTTATAAAAATGCAACTAGTATTAATTATTTGCTATGAAAGATACATGCACACAGACTGAAATTAGAAGTAACTTTTTGTATAATGGTAAGCGCACACCTATCGGAATCCACCCCAAGACGAATCGTATGACACCTTGAATCAGGCTAATCTGGGCGACTCACATAAATGATGGATCAATTCCGATAACGCCATTGGATTCAAGCGATTGACAATGAGTATGACGGAATGTATAAAATAAATATTGTAGAAGAATTCCACGCGTTCGGCTCTAATAAATGTGCGAGGCCTTCCTAGAATTCGATTCGTTCGTCAAAATCGCCGCGGTTGATTTTAATAGGCAGGGCCGTATTTTAAGATTGCGTACCCCGGGCTCCTGTAGCTTTCCGCTCCATCAAGGAATTAAATCAAGCCCCAGGGGCGCCCTGCCGGCCGCCCCTGGCTGTAGCCCTTCTAGCCTAATGGTAAATACACCCCTGCTAATAGGTTTGCGTACACCATAATATCACGCCATTTTTTTCAACAGAAACATTGAACACGAGCGACTCAAAAACGATTCAGACGCGTCGTTCAAGACAGAACTTAGACACGAGTAAATCGAATGACGAAGAAGAAGTTAGATACATGTTACCGCCAAAAAATAGCAGACTCTCGCTCAAATCTCCCGCCAACAAAAAGAATCAAAAACCTCGGAAAAGGTAAACAGTTTAGTTGTAAAACTATTTTAATTAGACTTAGAACATACTAATATGACCCTTTTGAAGATTTTAATGACTGATTTCTGAATACTTTTGCCTGCGTTTCAACTTTTAATTTTTAGGGATTAGTGGATTGGATAGATACACTGCAGATTGAAGTACAGATCACACATCAACCTACCTCAATCTGTAAATTCTTTCCAATAGATTTTCAACCTTATCACAATAGTGGAAGGTTAATGTTCGATAAGTAAAATTAGACAGATTCGGGTAGGTTGGTCCGTTGGCATCTGTACTTCGAAACGACAATAATGATGCATGCTGAAATCAAATCTTTTGGGAATTATTTTCCCATAATAATTTCTTATTGATGGTTAAGATTTTTATCACCTATTGAATTAAGGTTTAATTGAATTCAAATTAAATAGAATATGATCTTAATTATAATTGTACTTTTAAACAAATTTCAAAAGGGACATTAGATGTGCTATGAAATTATTGTAATTAAATGTTTGTATGGGATAATGCAACAAGTCAAGTACCGATAGTCTAGAATTTTACTACATTATGTATTAGTTTTAATTCCACATAATTTATTTAAACACAATAATTGTGAATGCTATAAGATCTACAATCAAAAGAGTTTATTTACTACTACTTGCTACTACAAAAATAGGTGATTTTATTTCCTTATACCATAATGCTATATACTTCTTGTCTATGGTATCATAATATAATCTTTTTTTATCTACCTTCGTCAATATAACAGAATAAATAAATCTATTCTATGAGTGTAGATTTTCGACTTTTAAATCTTATATTATTGTAGTGATGGAGTCATAATAATGTGTAAATTTAACATTAATGGCCAGTTTCACCGGTCCTAGATAGCTATCTGGCAAAGTAGTGCCATAGTTTTTTTTTTAATTATGACTACTTTTCTATGGTATTATATGTTAGATAACCATCTAGAATGCTATGTGGAACCTCTGAAACTGGCCGTAAATGTACAGACAACAGCACATCAAGTTACCACAATCTGTCAAATTTTTGCAATAGATTTTCAACCTTATCACAATAGCGGAAGGTTAATATTCGATTGGTAAAATTTGACAGATTCCTGTACGTTGACCTGCTGTCTGTACTTAGAACAATCTATTTTATATATTAATAGTCTGTGGTAGCAAGGTCAAACATTTTAAACCAGGAATAAGTTGTGTAAATTATGTGTAGATTATAAGTCTTTTAAAGTACAAGTATTGTACTCATATTGAGTTATTAAACGAATCATATCCGTGCAATTAAATATAAAGGGTGAGTTGCACCATTTAACTATAACCAAACCATAACTAGCTAAGTAGGCGATTAACACAAACAGTGGCGTAGCTAGGTAACCGCGGGCCCCGCGGCAAATAGAAAAATGAGGCCCCCTTAAAAGAAAAACCGGCCAAGTGCGAGTCGGACACGAAGGGTTCCGTTCCATTATTTATGAAAAATAAACGTACCTATTACCTAAAATTAGCCAAAACACGAACTTTTCTCGATAACAAAAAATAACTTTGTTTTTCATACAAATAAAAAAATAAAAATAAAAAATGATACAATGACAAATATATGAATAACAAAGTTATAATTTGCGGTTACTGAAAAAGTGCTATAACTCAAAAACCACTGACTGTATCTTGTTCAAACCAATTTTGGTTGATAGTTTTTGTTAAGATCTATAACATATATTTTTTTTTTGATTTTTCATTCTGGTAGTTTAGAAATTACAGGAGGGGGGACACAAATTTTAGCACTTTGAAAGTGTATTACTTTGAAATGATTGACTTTGAGAAAAAATGGTTTTAGAAACCTCAATCTCATTTTTAAAGACCTATCTATAGATACCCCACAAGAATAGGTTTGATGAAAAAAAATAATTTTATTTTCAGTTCCATGTATGGGGAGCCCCCCTCTAATATTATTATTTTTTAATTTTTGTATAAAAATCGTAAAGCGGTCAATATAATACATCTACCTAGGTACCGAGTTTGAATTGTGTAGTCCTAATAGTTTCGGAATAAAGTGGCTGTGACATACGGACAGACAGACAGACAGACAGATAGACAGACAGACATGACGAATCTATAAGGGTTCCGTTTTTTGCCATTCGGCTACGGAACCCTAAAAAAGAAAGGGATATGTATCATGCGCGAACAGAGCGAGCTTTTTTTTAGGTCGCTACCTGTCTTTATTATTTATTGTAAAAATGAGAGTAACTTTGAAAAGTTCAGGGGCCCCCTCAGGTTCATTCGAGGAGCTGAGCTGGGGGCCCCGGGGCACTGCCCCGGCTAGCCCCTTCGTAGCTACGCCACTGTTGACAACTGAAAATGGTTCGGTTATCGTTACAGTTAAATGGCGCGGGTTCCAGATAGAGTTTCAGATAGCTATCTGACAGATCGTAGAATAGAAAAGTAATCAAAAATTAAAACCGGCCAAGTGCGAGTTGGACTCGCGCACGAAGGGTTTCGTACCATCATCTATGAAAAATGAACGTTTTTACACGTTTATTGTATGGGGACCCCCTTAATTATTTTTTGTTTTAATTTTTAGTATATGTGGTTGTAGCGGCAATGGAAATACATAATTTGTGAAGATTTCAACTTTCTAGCTATCACGGATTATGAGATACAGCCCGGAGACAGACAGACAACGTAGTCTTAGTAATAGGGTCCCGTTTTACCCTTTGGGTACNATATGTGGTTGTAGCGGCAATGGAAATACATAATTTGTGAAGATTTCAACTTTCTAGCTATCACGGATTATGAGATACAGCCCGGAGACAGACAGACAACGTAGTCTTAGTAATAGGGTCCCGTTTTACCCTTAGGGTACGGAACCCTAAAAACGTTTCTATGGCGCTATCTGTCAGATAGCTCTTTACAACTTTATCTGGAACCCATGAACTCTTTTAGCAAACATTTCGTGATTATGATAATTGTCTACTGATTATATTAGTATCTCATAATAATTATGCATTAACTGTAAATAGAAAACACATAAAGGACTTAGACTATGTATTTTATACCAAATCAAATGTAACGACGAATGGGAGCAGGTGGAATTCAGATCAAATAAACTTTTAAATCGTAAATTGTGTATTATTTAATTTTTTATTTAAGAATTTTTAGTTCTTATTTTTTTATTCATTTAATTTATAAAGTTAAGATTCTTCGGTGAGTGCATTTTTTTCGTAATATTTATGTGTAAACCTGCTTCCATTAGATTATGAACTTATCATACATGCATGTTGCTGTTGCACATTTTATTCTTATTTCCTGCACATGAGCTTTGTTATGTTGTCTTTATTTGCTTCTATAACGCATCTTTTGCTTCTCTTTCTAACAGTGCGGAGAAAAATCCGAAGATATACTCGTCGCCAGAAAATTTCTCGCTTAACTCCATAGACAGCACTCAAGGTTACCAGGATTCCGATCCAAGTCCTATTAATAAAGAAAATAAAAGGAAAAAGATGATGGATGCATCCAGCTTTGTTATAAGGACAAGAAAGTCGTTACGCCGCAGTACCCGAAGAAGGTCGCACCCATATGCATACTGCAATTCATACGAAGATTCCAGTAATTCGTCTGTCGATGCTTCTGTGCAGATAGTTGCTCGCGAAAACTCCAGTACGGCCTCAGAGCCATACAGATCCGAGTCTTACCAACTTCTCATGCCCCGAGCGAAACAATCAATGATCCGATTAGAATCCATTGACGAAATAACCCCGGCTAATAACGAAACCTACTTTGTCAAACAATTGGAGTCGACAGCGAAAGATAATAAAGGAACATCAACTCGGGCAAGTAAGATCACCAGCCCCCCAGGTCAAATGTCCAGTGATATCGGCAGTTCCAGCAATGTATCACTGCCGATGTCTCCAGAATTGTCTGTTGTAGAAAATATTTCTGTATCAAAAGAGACACTCAACAATATGGACGACTTCCCAACTATAAATGAAATGCAAAGTAATGTTGTGCAAGTACCAACATTATGCGGCAACTATATGCTATCCGAAGTAGATGTTTCAGTACCACTAATGCAACAGGAATGTGAATTCGAAAGTTGCGACACCATGATGCAAGTTTCACCCGAACCAATGAGCATAGTAACAGATTCTTTAATTAAGAAAATAGACACAGTCAGTATAAAGGAACAGGCAGCTACAGATACCTTGGATAAAAAACTGCATGATATGTTGATAGATAGTGCTAAAAAGATGACTAGGTCCCAGAGCTCTAAAACAAAAGACAGTATGATGGAAGTTGATGTCACTAGTAGTTCTGAAGTTCAAAAGAAAGCTAGGACTAAGAAGAGATGTTCCACTCCTCAAAAAAGGAAAGGTACAAAGAAGTCTGTTGCACCAAAAGTGGATCCTGTTATTGAGGAAGAATATGTGGAGTCATGTTCTCACAGTGGTAGGAAGTCGTGCCCAGCACTACTCCAATCCCATTTCGACAATAATGTTGTCCCTGAAGAAGTAAATATCAATAAACTTACGATTTCGGATGAAAAACCTAAAGGCAGGAAGAAGAAAGATATCATCAGAGTTAAAATTCAGAGACCTAAAAATAAAATTGCTCAAGAGAAACGTCGTGCTAAATCTGCCAAGGATACAAGTAGAATTTCCGTTTTCACTGACAGTGGTATAAATGATACGGAGTCAGAATTATTTCTTCCTGCTAACGAAAGTATTGATCTGATACACAATCATTCGGAAACATGTCTCAATGCGAATGAATGTGTGGGTGATAGCATAGAGTTCGTGGAAAACTCAAAGTCCGTGATATCGCTGGGCGATTCAATGCAGTCCGGCGACAATCGATGGATCAGCCAGTCTGGGAACATCGATGAGCATAGCTCTACGCCGGATTTGTTTTGCAACAATGCTCAAGATGTGAGCTTTTATACTAGTAAGTACCAGTAATTATAAAACCATATAGTAATTTCGAAACTATCTGAGTCAACCACAGATTGCTTTTTATTAGGGTGCTATGTCAAAATATAGGTGAGGCTTTTGTCCAGCCTTCCATACAAGTCGACAAACAAACTGTTATAAATGGCTTATAATAAGACTGCCGAAATGTACTTTATTTTTTACTAGTCAAGAAGTGATTTATGATTGCAGCATGTCAATTTTATTATTTACAGGAAATAATTCAGACAACATAGACAATACAAGTGACACTGTCTACCACAGTCCCCTTGGCACGGAAATTTCAGCCAACAGTCTGATGACCGAAGACCTGTCAGATGACGCGCCGCAGCCTGCCGTCCGCTCGGCCAAGTGGTACCTGCTGAGCGAAGATGACACCAACACTAACATAGTGGGAAAAGGATCGACTATGCTGTCAGGGTCAGCCAGCGGATGTGGGTCTAACCTTAAACAGCTGTTCCCAATCACCTGCGCTATACCTGACCTCTCTACCATTACGGAAATGTCAAAAGAAAACGATAACAGTAGAAAACCCACCCTGGAGGAACTAGATGGCCTTACCGGAGATGATTTCAATTCCCATAGTATATTCGATTCCAATTTCTGAAGTACAAAGTGCTTGAGACTTTTTTTATGAAAATGAAATCCGTTGATTGTTTTTTGTTAAGTAATGTATTTTTTTCTCTTAATTTTATGATGATTTTTTTATGGAATAAACGTTGAATCATTTCTTTAGATAATCATTATTGAAATTATATACTACTAACTGCCGCCAGCGGTTTCACCCGCTTCCCGAGGGAACTACTTCGCGTAGGTACCCGTATAAAAAGTAGCCTGTATGTTATTCTGATATATAAGCTATATTACTGCCAAGTTTCATCCAAATCCGTCCAGTCATTTGTGAAAGGGTAACATACATACACATGCATCCATCCTCACAAACATTCACATTTATAATATTAGTAGGACTCATTTACATTACTTTCTTTTCACGAATGAAGTGCGTGGTGATAAATAAGCACTGCAATGCAATCACTGTTCCTGGAAATACAAAAAATATTGCAAGTTTTACATGTGCAAGGTAAATACCACAAAGTACCTTTTAATATACTGTAAATACATCAGCAGCTACAAGCTAAATGTCTCTTCTCACCAGGGTTGGACACATGCTTCTGCCCACCCTGTAGCACCCTGTAGTTATTAAAATGTGCAGCATGAAAAACTCAATATTGATTTCCATAGAGAATATCCCTCATCCACCATAGAGAAATATTCTCTCTTTTACTGTCATTTATTAATGTCACTGTCATAGTTTGACAAGCGTAGTATTGTTTATTTTATAGTGAAATTGAGCCTATTTTCTCTGAAAATAAAGGCAATTTTGATTAATATTAGTAAAATGGTATAAACAGCAAGATGCCGAGAAGTCTGCCACTAAGAATAAGCATAAGAGACTGTTTAGTTTTAGTTATTTTAGTGATATTTAATACAATCCATATTACAGACATGGGTAAGTTACATTGCAACAAAAATACTTTTGCAAATATATTATTTACCTTCAACTTTGCTCTTCACTCTATTTATATTGCAGCTAACAACAATATGGATATACAAAGCAAAGAAAACAAAATTAAAGACGATTCGAGTGACAAAGGGGTGAACTTTAGTGAGAATGAGGAATACTTAAAAAGTTGTCCTTCTGTGGACCAGGACATTTCCGAGTGTTCCTCCTTGCAGTATCCTTGTATAAACTGCGACAGAAGCATAGACTGCCGTTATGGAGGCTTCTACAACTATTCCTGTACTGTCAAACCAAAAATTGTGTGCAATGTAAGTACATTATTCAGTTCAGTGTCATGTCAGACAGAATTGACTATCAGTAAGTTATGTTCTAATTTCCATTTAATTTCAGGGCACCAAAACATTTAACAGAACAGCCATGTGCCGGTTTTGTTACCAGACTGAGAAATGGGAGCACCGCTGTGATCAGAAAGCAAATTGTAATTCCCTGGCTTCACCTCTAAAATATTACTTGTGAGAAACATTATGATTTTATTAAATTAATAGATAGATACACTAGATATACAATAGATACACACACAAATGCATGAGATTTAAATAACTTATAATTGGGTGATACTTTTTCCTCTTAGAAACAAATTAGTTCTTTAGAGGAAATACTATTATTCAACATACTATGTGGTTATTTAAAGTTTTAAAAGAATTCTCATTAAAGCAAATTAAAAAGTGTAAAAATGCTCTTTTCCATTGCTGTACACATTGATCAGAAATAAGAAATGAGACTCTTCCTAATTAGATTTTTTATAATATCTTATTGAAAACAATTCATTTTCAGGACAAACTGCACAGTATCCGATGATGTGGTCTGCCTCGGAAAACGCAGATTCCTAAAGAAGGTCCGATGTTCATGGACTGCTGGTACACGGTGGGGCACAGCTGTCATCCTTGCCTTAACACTTGGTGGATTTGGTGCCGATCGGTTTTACCTCGGTCACTGGCAAGAGGGGATTGGAAAACTCTTCAGTTTTGGTGGTCTGGGAGTTTGGACCTTAGTAGATGCCTTACTTATTGGAATCCACCACTTGGGGCCTGCTGATGGCTCCCTTTATATTTAATTTATGGTCTCAGTGAAATGTAGTCTACCTGTAACATCATTTGTTTGATAGTAAAATTCTCCTAAAACAATGCACTGTTTTTTTTCAATAACTTAAGTAATTTTAAGTTTGTATAATCCTACGGGAATTAATTCCCTATGTACCAGGATAAAAAAATTGCCTGTAGCCATTTCTATAATTTTATCTATCTGCCTGCTATAATTCATAGAAAACGGTTTATTTGATGACAAGTTATGCGCCGACTTCCAGTTGAAGGTAGGAAAAAAAAGCATGAGACTAAACACGGCAGGAAGTATGGCACGGGCATTGTAACTTTGCGGGTAGACTATTGGCAGCACAGTAGACAATTTTCTTCACCAGGCAAAATTATACTGCACAGTTAAATAGTTTACTTCAGGCTCGTCAGAATAGTTCGACGAAGACGATGCCCAAGAGCTGGGAGTTTGATGCCCTGGTCAGACTGAAATTGCTATGTGGGATTTAAATTTTTCAAAATAACGTATGGGACGACATCAAGGACGACACTCGTCTGTATGATTGTTAGGCTAAACATGGAGCCCGCGCGCAAATAAGCTGTTGAAAATAATATTTGATTATTTCGAACTTAAAATCAATTAGGCTGGACCACAGAACAGATAAATTATATATATACAGATCAGTACTGGTCGAAATTTGAAACAAATGGTCCAGGTGTCAGTGGCGTAGCTAAGAAACATGAGGCCTCCCCTTAAAGGAAAAAAAAAGGGATATGTATCATGCGCGAACAGAGCGAACTTTTTTTTTTAGGTCGCAACCCGTCTTTATTATTATTGTAAAAATGAGAGTTTGAAAAGTTCAGGGGCCCCCTCAGCTTGTTTAGGGAGCTTGGGGACCCCGGAGCACTGCCCCGGCTAGCCCCTTCGTTGATACACCACTGCCAGGTGTAGAGTTTCGGCCATGGAAAAAACGATTTACTTATTCTATGCTATAGGTAAAGGGCAAAGCTCTGCTTTCCAAAGTCAGAAGAAGTCGTTTGTTGATGATTTTTGAATTCCAGTTTAATGGCACTAAGCCATTACCCTACATAGGTCCAATTACAAATCTGTCTTCCATCGTAGCTAATTACGGAGGTGGATAGGCTAAACGTATAATTTTATGGCTGCATTTTTCTACACGCGATTGTATGAATTTCACATCCTTTGTTCAATCGAGAAAATGCAGTCACGCGCATAACGACGTCGATATGTCGGCCTCTGAATAGGGGAAGTGCAGGTAAGATGGGACACTTATGAAAAATTCTGTCTTAAACAAAGAATTATAGCTTTATTAAGGATATGTTTATAAAAATTTACTTATTATTAATCAGTCTACAATTTTTCTTATTCAGACTTTCAATCCAATCACAGATTCAGAAGATATTGGATGATTTCCAAAATCTTCATTTTGGTCCATTTTACCCACATAAGCAGGCAAAATGGACTACACGTAAGGGCAAAATGGACCTAAGTAAGTATGTATGAATGTAAAGGAGAAAATAATAGAAATCTAATCTGGAGAACAGTTCTCGCATACAAATTTTGTAGTTTCTTTGTAGGTATCAAATCGACGTTTTAAAGTGGTTTTTGGAACACCATAGGTTTCAGAGGCTTTTCTTAAACCCATTTCTTTATTTTTCACTTTTTGAATTGCCTGTTTCATATTTTCCTCGTCCCATGACTGTCGGCTGGTCTTTCTCTTGTAATTATGAACCATCTGAAATAAAAAAACAAACGTTAAAC
>NWSH02000210.1:4776900-4813246 GCA_002382865.2 Heliothis virescens
AAAAAAAAAAAAAAAAAAAAAAAAAAAAAAAGATACGGTCGAATTGAGAACCTCCTCCTTTTTGGGAAGTCGGTTAAAAATAGTTTGAGTTTTAAACCATGCTCAATGTGTCGCCTAGAACTTCTTCAGTCCAATGGGTTATTCAAACGCTTGTAGGGTTTTTCCTAAATCGTCGTGGAGGTCGACTTAATTGAAATGTGTGACACGCGGTCTTGGAAGTTATTCGGCGGAAAAAATCTTTAAACCACACCATTTACTCAATTACGCATGTTAGGTGGCTACCACTTGTACGTGCGTGGCATTATACACAGCTACTTATTGTTCTGTCCACCTACAATTTTACTCAAATAATTTGAATTTAATAAATAACTTCATGTCGTGCGTAGAGATATATTTCATCCGATATAGACTCAATTAATTATTTTCGATCGTAAGTAAACTCGTAAGACGATCAATTACAATCTATTCCACTAATCGGTCAATATCGATGTTATTAAAAAGATAAAGTATCATAATCCTAATGTTATGTCATTTGGATTAGATAGTAGCAATGCAAAGGTTTTAAAATGTAGACTAATGTAGAGTTACGCGTTTTTTACCGAACTACTTAAATCTTTTGACGAATCTGTCAGGTTAACATTGTCGAGGCGATCGAACGGACGTTACAGGCAGGTATTTTATCCGACAAGCGGCGTTTGAGCACGCGACGATGTTATCGTGATGATAGCGCAAAAAGGCTCAGAGGCGACGTCTACCCATCCTGTCACCCCAGCGATACAACTTAGATTCGATACATTATGTTTTTATCGAAGTTTATGCCACGATAAAACGTGCCAGGTTCATGCAAAAAAGTGCTTTACGTTATCCATGTAAATGTAACTAAAGACAATAAAATAATACTTATAGCATCGTTCCTCACAGGTTCGCAACACTATCTGGATCTAAAACTAAGATAGTGAGGTAATGTGCCGTTTATTCTCTGCTTCGATCGTTTGATCTGCGTGAGATAACTTCAAAACTGTTCGAATTCTTAAGCACTCACTACCACTAACTAAACATCCAACATGACATTCACTGTTTTAAAAGTTATTATATTGGGTATTCGTGGGAATACTTTCTTGGCACGCGATTACCATCCACTTTATTGTGAAAGTTCTTCCACTATGAATATAAAATATGCGATGATACATTTTATTCTGACGTACGAATGTATTGTATTCGCACGAGGTGTAATTTCCTGTATATTACGTTTAAGCCTAGACACCAATCAAAGGTATGAATGGTCGTAAGAGTTGCAATGTAGATGTGTAGTGCACTCGTGTGATAATGTCTATATCGGGGGTCAGAGATCGGCCGTTCGCGTTGGCGAGCCAATTAGAGCCAACAGGGGTCATGATACCAAGAACCTGTATTTGACAGGGTTCGTTTTCCTACACCCACGTAATTTCGTCACTTCATTAGCCAATTAATATCTACGTGCTAAGGATATAACGGAATATAAATATTGTCATAAAATGGCACTTGCATTAACTATTTTATGGGTTTCATTCGAATAGCTTACAAGTGGATAATATTTGAGAGACAGCTATTGCTATTCTTCAACAATTAACGCTTGATTAGACATTGTCATTGAGTCATCACCTATTGTTCACTTGTAATTACAATCAAGTATACAAGGTCGAAAAAATAACATTTTGTTGTTGGATGTTTATTATACACCAGAGAATTGATGGAAAACCCGAAGTGTGATCAATATGGACAGAGCTGCGTACAGCGAAGTTACTATCGATCAGCTTCGTGAACCCTTCGTCCACCTAGCGTACAGTTCCCATTAAACACTGTTAATTTATTTTTCCATGCTATTTTCACTCAACGAGCCGTGCATAATGTGAACTGAAACAGTTTACATTTAGGCGGTAATTAAATGTTTTTATATCATCGCGCTTTTTATTGCGTGGTTTGGCGAAACGTCTGCTTTGAAGAAACGCAGCTTTTATGTAATGTTTGTCCCCCGAACCCACTTGTTCAATGAATTGTTATGCATTGTGCATACATTATGTTAAAACTGTAGAAACACGTTGTTCTGTGAATCGGTTTTCATTTCTGTTTTTGTTTACAGGTGCTGGTGAATCAGGCAAAAGTACTATAGTCAAACAAATGAAGTGAGTATTCTATATCTCTTTTACAATTATTTGCCAATTTTTAAATTGTTAGTGAAATACCAAAAGAGAAGGTGCAATTAAATGTACTTTAGACAATTTGTCAGTCTGTTTACACCCAAAAAGCGATTAAGTTCTAAAATATCATAGACCCTCTGATGCAACTGGTTAATTCGGTCATTTTAATTAGACAGGATTCCTTAAGAACATAGAAAACAAAGTTAAGCTTTTACTGAAAGATTCCTAAACAAGCAGTCACGTACAAAACACCTAAAACATTCATACAAACCCCGAAGCGACTTGGCACGGCTCCTAACTTTTTGCCAGACCGCAAAGGAAATAGATTTTTGCATCCTTTATCAGTAGTCGTGAACCGTATGACATTACATCCGTTGAATGGCAACAGTAGTTTTCTTAATAGATTCTTCGATTTCGAAACCCATAGTTAATCTGTCTTGAGGTCTAAAGGCATTTCATCTTGGATAGCCTAGTTCTATTCATTCGAATGGAGACATCGCAGTAATATGTTTCCTGATCTTTTAGCCTCAGCTTCTAAGCTTCTATACCAAGAGGAAACTTTTTATTTGTATCCTAAAGGCTCCAAAACCAGAATGTCCTAGAGTAACTTAGGCTATAATATGTTGTCCAGGTCCGAGAAGAATTTACCTCAGGACGCTCGCTGGTGAAGAAAGCGCGGGGAAACTGAGCTAGTAACTGAAAAAATAACATGATACCTATATTACTCGATTCTTTCTAAAATAGCAATGCATACTTAGTTCATAATTCTGCTACTTATAGTTCTATGTAATTAACAGGATTCGTTATCTTACATAGTTGCATTGTTACCTATTCTATCTTTTTTGTAATTCGCCGCAATAAGCTTCATACACAATGTTATCAATTATATTCATTCGTATCTATCTTAATCAATATTATTGTTTAGAGATATAATATATCGGTCCATTGCTTGCTATCTCCCTATCTGCTATCAACGACTTGTCAACAAGCGTTTTACATTTCGAAGATAAAAGATTACTGGCTGTTGCAATGTTGAAAATTTCAAAATCGCATCGTATCAAACTAATATTTCACTTGCATTGGATTGAAAGCTGAACCCTGCCTGAAAGACTTGAATGTCAAGGTGTAACTTACAGTAATATAAAGACGTTAATTGTCTTGGCAACTAGTACGTAGATATGTTCCGTTGTTTAGCATAGTAAATGATACGTCTTTGTTCATGTTATTTAAATTAGAAGATATTTGTTTCCACGTCATGTAAAGGTGTTAGCAACGCAGCAAAATGTGACGTCACCGTTCGACATTGTCGTAGTTATTCGCTGATTTACACCTGTTCGTTACGCTTGTTACCAAAAGTAGTAACCAGGACTGACCTGGGCTCTCAAGGATTTTTTCGTCCAAAGTGGAACAAGCATCACGAAAGCGGCACCTGACTCTATGAATATAAAAGACTCTGTTATGGAATAAAAGTCGCTTATGCCATCAATCTCAGAAATAGGAGTTTCCAATTTGCTATTGACAACGGAATCTTTGTAACTATAGTAGTTCCTAGTATCAAATTAGATTGTTATCTAATCAAGGCCTACTATTGATTTGTAATGTCAACAAATCTAGATAAGTTGTCATTAGAACACTCTGAGCAGAAACATCGATATTTTTCTACAATTGTTAGTGTTATGGTGCTGAGATCAATGTTTTGTGGGTGTTACCACATTGCCATCACACCATGCCGTTGGTGACGTCATCCGCGTCCCGGATGCTACAGATCTATAGAACGCCAGACGCTCGAAATCAAATTATTTTATCGATAAGCAATATAAGTAGTATTTTCATAAATTGTACTTACAGAACAAAAACATTATTTTCTTTTATTCAGAAGTTAAAGACGTGTAACTTTCCAGTTTAACGATCTTCTGAAAGAAAATAGAATAGGACGGATTCTGATGAAATGAAGCAATAATTCCATGAATACTTGAAGAATCGCGCGCCGCTGGCTCGGCACGATTGTTTTCATTGGAGTGCATCATCAGCACGCACCACCTCCATTGTTCGAATCCGTAAAATACTAAAATATTTACTTAACATCTTGTTAGAAACTGTCAGCAGGTTATTGCTTTCATAACTTTGAAAGAACGCTTGTATCTATCTTCTTTGTTTTATTTGAAACCTGTAGAAGAGCAGATTATAATTGAGTTGATGTTTTAAATCGATGTCTGCATTACTCGTTCATTGGCTCTAGACATGAAACATTATTGCTCTATTTCTATAAATGACGAAAAATCTATTTGATAGGTAAAGTTGAAAAATAGATGCAAAAGCCTGAACGGGGAAATCCATATTCAGCACCATTTATCTGAAAGTTGGAAGTATAATGGGAGTATTGTCATTGAGTATAGCCTACCGTCCTCACCTACATTACTTATTTATGTACATGATATTTGAATGTCTGATCGTGATTGACTAAATACAGAACGACATGGACAGTACGAATGCATCATAAATTTGAAAATAAGGTGAGGCATCAGTAATACCTACGGCAGATTTAAGTTGAGAGTTTGCATGAGTCATTTATGTATGGATCTAGGAATGAGGTACAATATTATATTGTTGTATGAGTTTTACTTAAGTTCTCTTAAAAATACAAACGTCCGGATTGAAAACTTCCTCCTTTTTGGGAAGGCCGTTAAAAACCAAAGATGCTATAAGCCGGTGCATCAGGTTTTTTGGTCAGAGCGTTCAAGACTTCATGTTCCCCTAACATTACCAGGTAAACTAAAGAATGCAAACTGATCTCGCATGCGAAAAATAAAATTCACGTCTTCACTTTTACATTCGATTGTAAAACATGAGTTAGACACGGTTTCTCTTGCGTCTTTTACATACATTTCATTATACGAATGGATAATGGAAACTGCAATTCAGATTTACTGCTAATTTGTTATACATTCCCGTAACATTAATGGCTACGTCATGAAATCATATTGGCCGGAGCTGGAACTCAACAATCTCGTTAAAATACCGCACTATTGGAACTATGAATCAGAGCGATCGATGAGTAATACTACATTTACGCCTTTTATTGACTCGTTCTCTCAATTTGGCCAATTTATCCTGTGTCATAAACGAGTTAGCATAATTGTCATTCTTGGTATCTTCATGTATCTGCCGGGGCTGAGGGTTGTTCGAAAGAGTTACCGCGGCCCTGGCACACAAAAGATTCCCGAAGGAACACGGTGGGTTTAGTCAGTAAAAGTCTGACACTCCCTCACGCTGTCACCAACAGCGGGAGAGGTCATCTGATGATTTCCCATCGACAAAAAAAATGGTATCTTCATGTAGCATCGGTGGTATTTTAAACTTATTCGCTATTTTATCAAATCGTTGTTGTATGGCAGTAATGACTACAAGTTGCGTTTTCCTAAAGGAAAGTTGAACCACATACTTACGGGTGTAATTTGGTAGGTTAGTATGTTTGAAACGTGTATAACAATATTATTTCTCTTGCACAGAATTATCCACGAAAGTGGCTTCACAAATGAAGACTTCAAACAGTACCGGCCGGTGGTGTATAGCAACACGATTCAGTCGCTCGTCGCCATCTTGCGCGCCATGCCCAACCTAGGCATCACCTACGGCAATAAGGATCGAGAGGTAAACTAAGCATTTTACTATTAATATTAATATTGCGTGACAGGTAGGAGTTCCAAGGAATAAGTGCCCAGGACAATTTAGTGTGCAGACCAACTTTTGCCTTATCAGGACAGGTATGATGCGATTCAGGAAATCCATCGAAGCATTTTCCGACAGGCATTTGGTAATTCAATTACATTTAAAACAACGAGTTAGAAGCAGCACTATATTACTCTTTGTGCCTTTCTTCTTAAAATTTCTTTTGAGTTGAACTGGTCGTCAAGTGGCAAAGATTCTCCAAGTATTAAAAGAATGGACAAAGAAGTCGAAACATTAATATGAATTTGTGTCTTTCTGCCGACCTTTGCTGGATTTGATTGCTCATAATGACCACAGTCCGCAAAATTAAATAAAAACTCCATTGATCAGTGCACTGTCCAAATTGATTTATATATTCCAAGATATCAATCCCATAGTAGTCCTTAGTTTACTAAAAAAATAAAATCAAAGCGAGTATTCGTTGCGTAAACGATAAACTGCGTCGATTACGTGTCGGCTGTATGCTATAAATAATGGATGGTCTTCAGTAAAAATAATGTCGATTGCATCGAAATGTACATTGGGAATAAGTGCTCAGAGGCTTCCGTTGGCCGTAAATGCTGATTACGAACCGATTTGTGGGAGAGCCTAGTATCGCCAGATACTGGGATATTATGATACTTATTGCGTAGTAACTATTCGTTCCTATATCCGAAATGCCGAATATTTAGCCCCAATTGGGATGCTCTACAAAATTCAGCATAATACGCGCATCAAATTATAGAATTAAGGGCATCGAATGTATCTCTTAAAATGTTTGCTATTGTTTCCCTCTTCACAATTTGCAGGTGAAAGGTTTCCATGAATAAACGATAATTACATCTGCATTTTCCCAGGACTTGTCCGATTCTCTGAAATGCTCCCTCTATGGAGATCAATATTGGGTATTCGTTATTCATGAGAGTGGCTCAGTGGAGACTGGCCGTCCGGGCTCGACTGCACTCTTGCACAACAGCTTATTGCATTATTTGTTTCCCGAATTTGCTATGAATATTTATCCAAAATTTACAACGTATTCGTTTCGGTGTCATTATAGTTTTCTGTCGCATACAGTTAATGTTGACTGATTTCTACATTGTGACCCTAACTTAGTGATTAGACTAGTTCAGTAAGTATGATATACGGGCATGTCAATAGACAACAATACATTAATCAATTTACCAGTTTAGATAAGACTAAGGCAATTCGAAACCTGGTTTTAGTGCCAACGTTAACGAGATATTGTTAACTGAATAATTTACAGTAAACTAGATAAGTTGGCAGTGTTGTTTTGCGATAGTGTACGATTCTATTACCGACCAACGAGCAGCCACCGAACATGTTATAAAATCTGAAAGGGCTACAATGCCCACTGTTATCATTAAGAGTACCTGTTAGGAATGTCAGACAGATAAGGTATCTCAGTTCCGTTCCAACCTGTTGAAGAGTCGTTCATATCAACGTCATCGGTTATACAACGAACGAGAGGTTGCTCTGAAAACTGTAATTAATTCACTCGTCACGAGATGTGACGCACGTACCGTATGACATACCTAGGTACGTCTTACACTCGTAAGCGGATCTTGAATGACAATAAAAAATATCTGTTACAATTCCTTCTCACGGTGTTAATTAATGAAAATTGGAATTGAAGGACGAATTGTTAAGGCTGCACCCATTACAATACTCGGCTCAGAATCATGTGATCACACGATGTCCTGAGTTCGATCCTCCCAATGTATTCCCCTAATGAGACATGCGTCCAACCCTCCTATTAGTTTTGCATATTGAACGCGTTTGTCCCCGTGTGCACATGACACCGTCAATGTAACCTCGTGCACCTATCTTGTTATCATAGTAAGGGACAGGAAAGCGGTGGACGTGACAGTCCTATCCGGCGCAAACATGTTGAAACAAAACCTTAGTACACGCACAATGAATCACATGAGGGCTGTCTCAGCATTGTTTCTATGTTAAGACGGCATTATGTGAGTACCTAGGGCTCAGTACAATGGTTTTAGCTTTCATGTGAGAACGCCCGGCCTACTATAATAAGCAGCATCATGAAAATATTCTGAATTGCGCTAGATACGCGTGTTCTTCTGGTTTTTTGTGGGCATTGATTTGAAGTAGCCTTACTGAAATAATCTATACTAATATTATAAAGCTGAAGAGTTTGTTTGTTTGAACGCGCTAATCTCAGGAACTACTGCTCCGATTTGAAAAATTCTTTCAGTATTAGATAGCCCATTTGTCGAGGAAGGTTATAGGCTACTTTTTATCTGGGTGCGCGCAGTAGTTCCCACGGGAGAGCAGGTGAAACCGCTGGCGGAAGCTNAGTGCCAACGTTAACGAGATATTGTTAACTGAATAATTTACAGTAAACTAGATAAGTTGGCAGTGTTGTTTTGCGATAGTGTACGATTCTATTACCGACCAACGAGCAGCCACCGAACATGTTATAAAATCTGAAAGGGCTACAATGCCCACTGTTATCATTAAGAGTACCTGTTAGGAATGTCAGACAGATAAGGTATCTCAGTTCCGTTCCAACCTGTTGAAGAGTCGTTCATATCAACGTCATCGGTTATACAACGAACGAGAGGTTGCTCTGAAAACTGTAATTAATTCACTCGTCACGAGATGTGACGCACGTACCGTATGACATACCTAGGTACGTCTTACACTCGTAAGCGGATCTTGAATGACAATAAAAAATATCTGTTACAATTCCTTCTCACGGTGTTAATTAATGAAAATTGGAATTGAAGGACGAATTGTTAAGGCTGCACCCATTACAATACTCGGCTCAGAATCATGTGATCACACGATGTCCTGAGTTCGATCCTCCCAATGTATTCCCCTAATGAGACATGCGTCCAACCCTCCTATTAGTTTTGCATATTGAACGCGTTTGTCCCCGTGTGCACATGACACCGTCAATGTAACCTCGTGCACCTATCTTGTTATCATAGTAAGGGACAGGAAAGCGGTGGACGTGACAGTCCTATCCGGCGCAAACATGTTGAAACAAAACCTTAGTACACGCACAATGAATCACATGAGGGCTGTCTCAGCATTGTTTCTATGTTAAGACGGCATTATGTGAGTACCTAGGGCTCAGTACAATGGTTTTAGCTTTCATGTGAGAACGCCCGGCCTACTATAATAAGCAGCATCATGAAAATATTCTGAATTGCGCTAGATACGCGTGTTCTTCTGGTTTTTTGTGGGCATTGATTTGAAGTAGCCTTACTGAAATAATCTATACTAATATTATAAAGCTGAAGAGTTTGTTTGTTTGAACGCGCTAATCTCAGGAACTACTGGTCCGATTTGAAAAATTCTTTCAGTATTAGATAGCCCATTTATCGAGGAAGGTTATAGGCTACTTTTTATCCGGGTGCGCGCAGTAGTTCCCACGGGAGAGCAGGTGAAACCGCTGGCGGAAGCTAGTCTTGAAATATTCATGTTAATCATTATAGCTTATTGAACTTTTGTTAAAAAAGAAAAGAAATTACATTCTGTGTAACCTAACAGAAAATTAATTTGTCATTTAATTAAACGTTTGGTCTATGTTTTACAAGTAAGCAATACTTAAATACCAGCTTACGACGTAATGGACGTCGATGTATTTAAATGAATATGCAATGTGTAAGTAACAGGGGTGGCAATGGCGGGTTATTCCGAGGAGGGGTTGTGAATGGCGCGCGGCGAGCTTCCCGGCACCCGTGCAGGCAGCGCGCATGCGCCCCGCGACCCGCAACACCCGTCATAATTAGAGCATATTTCACAGAAACCTCTGCAACCAGCAAAAGCACGGGCCTGATGTATGAGTTATTTATTTCATAGCAAGCATGGCATTTCATGCCGCAATGCCGCTAGAATAAACTTTTATATTACCCAGAAGCAGATTGGACTTGTCTCTGCTACATAAAGTATGAGTATTTATGATGCATTGCAGTACGGTCGCCAACAAACTACGTGAAACTTCGAAACAAAGACTAAACACATCAGAATTTTGGAGACTCTTATTAGTCAGAATTTCACATAGCGGTTAGCGAGTTGCGTAACGAAAGCGTACGGTTCTCCGAGACGAGTTTGCTAAATGGATTACTAATCGGATTAGCGTATGTCGAAGATGCTGGGTCACTCAACTCCAATTGAGACGATATTGCTCTTCGACACGAATCATTATGACTCATCATTCTTTATGGATGTGTTTACTGCTTCAAAAGTTAGGCAATCGTTGCATGGGGGAGTATGTTACAGAGATCGATCATAAAGAAATCAGTATGCTGCTCGGGCAAAGAAATACCGCAGCGAAGACTGGATGTGATCAAAAAATGCGCTCTAGAAGTTACGTGTGTACGTCAGAAAGCCTACGTAACGAGCTGTGTACGGATCATTAAGTCGTTAATACTTAATAACTACCATGAATGCGTTTTTGTTTACATTTCTGAAATACCGAATGTTTAAACAACTAGCCCTAAATAGGAAAATGACAATGATTTATAGAGTTTATTAAAGTTGAACTGTTGTGGTTTCATGGGGTTTTTGGAAGCAATTATAATTGTTTGTACATTTAAAGAGGATGTGCGAATTTCATTATCCAAATAATTGCTACCAGGATATTCGGTGTTATAACAATGTTTCCTTATTTCCGTTCATTGTCCTATGGTGCAAGATCATTTTCTGTACGAAGAGGCAATAAGCTGAAATATGAACTCTTCCTTGCCCTCTGTATTCCTATCTTATTTAGCGAATGGAGTCTAAAATACAACTAATGTAAGGGTAATTTTACCGGCCACTGTAATGTTTTATCTAGATTAAAAGTTCAGGAATCTATTTCGAAATTACTGTGATTATAATCACTCCCAGATAATTTCTTCATTCCTAATTTAGGTGAGTAGAACATTGTATGATTCAATTCTAGCCGTTTTGTTAAAATTAATCGCCGTCGGCCTGGATACAAGAAAGCGTTAACAATTCTATTTTTTAACAATGACTGCTTTGATCCATTTAGGTCTTACCGTAATGACGTCATACCATACCTAGTTTAATCAATACACTGGAAGGCGGTTAACCTTGGCAGTTCCCCTGGCTCTGCGAAGTCCTTATCACCAACTGCAGTCGTACATTGACACTTCTCTGTATACAAAACAGAATTGGTGAATACATGTCGGCAGCGGTGAAAGTTTTGGCTGTGCTGCCAACTACTGCGGAGTAATGACCTGGTGCCCTTTTTAGGAAAGACATTGTACTATGATAGGCAAACGTTGGTGTCAATCCAAGAAATTTTATGAATGCGAATGTCAACTTTTTAGTTTGTAATGTTTTCACGGTTAGGCGGGTAAAATTGGATCCATCAATCCAATTTGTATGGAGTATGGAGTATGGAAATAGATTGATAGGTAAAGAGTTATACACTCTTTTTAGGGTTCCGTACCCAAAGGGTAAAAACGGAACCCTATTACTAAGACTTCGTTGTCTGTCTGTCTGTCTGTCTGTCTGTCTGTCTGTCTGTCTGTCTGCACGCTGTATCTCATTAACCGTGATAGCTAGAAAGCTGAAATTTTCACAAATGATGTATTTTCGTTGCCGCTATAACAACAAATACTAAAAATTAAAAAAAGTTATATATTAAGGGGGGTCCCCATACAATAAATTATAAAGACAGTGCAATTTGAATACAACGCCATCTGTTACTCAATCGTGGAACTACAGCTTGGTACGGAACCCTTCGCGCGCGAGTCCAACTCGCACTTGGCCGGTTTTTAATCCAGATGCGTGAAGAACTTTCCAGACTGTCAGCGTATTCATTGAAAACAATCATGTAGCAGATTTCAAGTACATATTCAAAAGTCTGTATAAGTTTTGTTTGTTGCAGAGCGATGGCAAGATGGTGTTTGACGTGATCCAACGGATGGAGGACACGGAGCCGTTCAGCGAGGAGTTGCTGGCGGCGATGAAGAGGCTCTGGGCGGACGCCGGCGTGCAAGAATGCTTCGGTCGCTCCAACGAATACCAGCTTAACGACTCCGCCAAATAGTAAGTGCCTTAGAACCCTTAACAATCTAGGAACTTACGTAGAGTAGGTAATAGGTAAATATCGAACACGTAAGAATTGGGATAGACAGACAACGGTTTTAATTTCAAAACTAATTTAATAAATCTTAAAACAAAAAGAAACACTTAAAGATAATCTTTGTAAAAAAGCTTTGGCAGTTAATTCTACGTCTTACAACATTAAGTACTGTTTAACATAGATGATTACAGGCTAGTGTTGTTACCGTTTCTCTTGTGTAGTGCGAACTGCAACGGTTCGTTTGGTACGTATGTCGGCGTCACGCTGTATGTTAGCTCTCCGAAACGCCATGACACGTTGTATTTATGGAATACCTGAGAAAAATCGATAAAATATTTATTGAGACATTTCAATATGATTGCCACATTTATCTAAATATCTGTCTTGGTGTAAGCTCGAAGTAGGTTTGCTTTGTCTATAAGATTCGCCAAAAATGTTCATAATTTCATGTTCAAGTCTGAAAAGTAACGCCCTCATTTCATAGACATTCGCTTAGACTTCTGAGACCACTATTGTCCGAAATATCTGGGGCACAATGACGTATGATGCAGACGAGACTCATTAAACAAAACAGCAATTATAAAAAATTACCTTAGCTAAAAGAAGTTGCAGTTCAGCTTCAGCAAATCTCTTCCCGATACACATGCGACGACCAAAGCCGAAAGGAAGCGATGCGAATGGATGGATCCCTATTTCCTTTTGCTTGCGACATACCTCCATAGCCCGGGAATAGGGACACGGGGCTTTAGCATCACCTATCGATCCTTCTTTCATATACTCCGTATTCGGAATCTCATTGTCTCTTAGCCATCTTTCGGGAACGTAATCCTTTGGTGATGGGAAGTATCTATCCTCGTTGGATAGGATGTAATGCGGGAATACTATGTGAGACTGAAACGAAAACAATACATCGGAAATATACTTTTTTCCTTCTCCATTTTGGGTTTTTCTAATTTGATATCAGATATTCTGGTAATGTAATTGGTTTGAAATTAGAAGTATTTGGAACACCTTTCAGTGTTTTAAGTTTGCTTAGATTTATTTGATTTGATTTAAAATATATTATAATTCCGTACCCCTTTGGGAACTTCGTATCCAGATATCACCGCATCAGATTGAATGCATCTTCCATTTCCCAGAATAACGGGTTTCATTCTGAAACAAAACTTGTTTTTAAAGACACGAGCACGATTCATATTGCATCTAAAATGAGCTCTTTCCAAAGAAATACTACTTTACAATTTTTACAAACAAATATACTTTTCCTGTAACATTGGGGTACAAAGGTTGAACTTCTAAGACAACCCAGTTTTATTATAATTATTTATTTTTATGCCATATGCACTTTTGCTCTTGACTTTCCTCAATGAATCACAGACGGTTTTTAAGTTGATTGTTATTTAACCAGCAATAAATTAGGATAGGTATATCAAAAGATATATTAATCCGATGTCTGCTCCTTAAATATTTATTCAATAATATATACAATCTTAATTTATATACACATTACACATATCAAAATCTACGTCTAAATATATTTACAAACTTAAAACTACTCTTAGATACTAAAATAATACAAACTAAAAAACGTATATAAAAGGACATTAGTGATGTTAGGCGTCGAAGTATTCCTCCACATCACTGTCCTCCGGAAACGTGCCCAGAAGACTGGCTGCATTGCACGAGTTTTCATGGTTCCTTTTCAAATTCAAGTACGTTATGTAAACCTTAACAACATAGTAAAACCTGTCATCTATATGTCAATTATGAAATGTACGCACTTATTAGTGCATGAGGACCTGTACTGCAAGAATATTATTTACATAATAATCTATGGTCAAGTATTGTTACAGTCGACTTGTGGACAGTAGTCCTAATAGCGACTCAGGTGCAAATGTAACACGACGCTGACCATCATTGGTCACGTTACAATAAGACGATACATTTGTATCAAGTTTTTATTATAATGTACACTCATTGGAGGTTAGTGTACTGAAGCCACGAGGGAAATATCTTGTTACTGTTAATGACATTGAAACTGGCTCAATAAAGTTTTTTTTTCACCAGTATGACGAAGCGATGATGATATTGAATTGCTTTTTTTTTTCGAGTTTGTGGTTTGCGTCAGACGTAATAATCACAGAGGAAGCTTAATAATTCCCATAAAATATTCAACATAAATTGTGTTATGTCCCTATGTAGGTTGGCGAAACCGCAAATTGTGAGGTTGGTGACTAACAAGTTAACAAAGAACAATTATCACCTTTGAAACGCCTCTTACTTAGTACCTAAATGTATATGTGGGTGTTCGAATTGTTAGAAGCTTAGTATTTAGTACAGGGATGCTGCGTGTACACCCTGTATCAGGACCAAACAATGTTTGCTGTTCCTCCAATAACATTAGCCTTGTAATGCAAATATTATGCTAAGTGCTACCGTGAGATACTCGTGTACCAAGATAGCTGCCCGTTAGATGACATTAAGATAATAATATTAGGGTTCCAAGTGTCAGGCAATGTAACTGTTCTTGAAAACATAACGACAACTCACCTTAGCGATTCTTTAATACAAGCTTTAAGATATTGCAACTTATCCAAGTCTTTGCTAGTCATTCCTCTATCTGTCGGCAGATTTTTGTCCAGTTCAGTTTGTAATTTTCTCTGTGCTCTTTCATTATTAGCCAATAAATAAATAGTACTTGCTGCAGCAGCTGCTGTGGTGTCTACTCCAACCAATAGTAGATCCAAAGCTAATATAGTGGCCACCTTTTCACCAGAAGCTTTCGCTATTTGCGCACATATGCCTTTATCAGTCATTCTTTTCAAACAGAGTGATGTAAAAGTGTCTAGAGCTTCTATATACGTTTTGTATTCTGGTGTAGAATATATTCGCCATAATGGAGCTGACAGTTCTAGTACAGGAACACTATGGAAGAAGCCGTGAATGCATTTAATGATTTGTTTCGCTTCCGCATCGTTATCTTGTAGGCATCCCAATCTTGTCCCCAGTGCCCAAGCACCCACAGCTAGAACAAAGAGGAGTGTTTTCTTTAGGCGTTAAATTACCACTTGGTACAAGTTTATGCGGAAAAGCACAATAGAGTTCACAGAAGGTGGCGCCGCTCGTCAAGTAGCACTTACACTCAAGGGCCCATTTGTAGAGTTCCGTGAGAAAATCTTTCGGCAGCTCACGATTATCGTCGAGAATGCATTCCATTCTGTAACAAAAATATTTTAAAATGTATCGACTTTAACGTTCTTGTACGCTACTTAAAAAGTTTTACGTTCTTATCCGTAAATCAGTGCGGAATTCATTTAAATCTCGTATGTTAATTGTGTTTCTCAATTAAATACATCTAAGCGTTAAATATTCCGCTCTCAAGTCAGTTAAGCGAAAAGTTACGTTTCTCATTGAATGAGGTTTGTTGTTCACAATGAGTCAGTAGCCGTCACTCAAAACAAATGCGCAGACGCCGCGCGCCGTTGTTAAAAACGGGATGTGGTCATTAAACTGAGATTCCACGCTCAGATCGCTACAGGCAAAACGAAGTACTAGACCACAAAATTGCCGCATGCGTGTACACTTACAGCGAGCACGAGCCCTTGTTGAGTATAGCATCTTTATACAGAATAATAATTATCGACAACAACAGAATTTTAATTTTTTCTATAGATTCTTACATCAGACAGGTAATCTGATTATAAATAGTATTCAGAAACAATTCTTTTCACACCCACATTATGGTGCACGTCATAATGTTACTGTGTACTACAGTTCCATTATGATGACATTGATTTATCACTATCATGTTTTCCTTCCAAAATAACATTACGAGAATAGCTCAGTAAATTAAACACAACCATAGCGTTTTTAAGATAAAGAACAAAACACTGTTGATATACACGACACATACCTGTGTACGAAATCGTCGGTCACATATTCTAAATCGGGAACCGCAGCCCTTGCTGCCTCCGGCGCTATCAGTGCTTTGGATACTTTAGATCTAAATCTAGACCACCGCTCGCCATGTCTGCGAAAAGTATTCAGGATTTAACACAAACTAACTTCTTTACCAGCACATTGCTCTCTAAATATATTTTATCCTTACACTCCAATCAGACCGGGTTCATTTCCGAAGAAATCCTTCCTCAAATCATTCTTGTAGTGGCTGAGGCACGGTGCTTTTGCTCTGTGCGGCATTGAGTCTTCACGTCTGTAAATCTTTGCTGTTTCCTCGGCACAGAACGGAAATACCAGATCGGGGTGTCCAAACAGTTTTGACACTTTAGCCGCTCCCCCTGCGCCAGCTAAGGCCCTTAAGAACCAGAGAGAAATGTCCAAAGCTCGAGTTTTCCAAGGATTCTTGCCTATAGCAAATCGCCAACTATTGCCGAATATAGGCAAGGGCTTGGGGCCCGGCATGACCGCGTAGCACCGCGCGTTACTCATCGCGAACGAATTGTCAATGGCTTGGGCTTCAGCCCCTAAGTTCAGCACTACAGAGGAAGCAGTGGGGGCTGCCATATTACGTTTTCAGCGTCATCGATGCCGTAATCTACGCCATCCGCCGAGTTGACGCAGTACACACGCATGCGTACAAATAATATACAATACAACCTCCATTGATGTTACAGTCCTCTCACTCAAGTCGTGTGTTGATATTTTTTTGTGATTTTCACATAAATTAATTTAGACATCAGAAACATAGAAGAAGACTCAACAAAGTCTTCGAAAAGCTACACCTTTTTCTATTTTATTAGTTTTAACCTTATGTTCCCAATAGCCATAACATAATTTGTTCTTCAAAAATACTTTCAGTAAAATGAGTATGTGGAATTCTGTATCGCCCTTTTGTTGCAAGTGTGATGACACCACTTAGAGTGTGCTTGTTAATAATAGAAACTGTAGAGGAAAATGCAAGTCATGGCTGGAGTTTCCAATATGTCTGTACAATATTATTTCGTAAACTGTTTATCTACCGTTTAGCAACATGAGCCTATGTGAAATAATGTAACTTTTTAATGACACTGCTAACTAATTGCGCGGTTAATGAAGTGGTAACTTCAGTGTGTAGTCATACGGGCACTTCGCATAATGTTAAGATAATAAGCACATAATATGGGATAAAATGATACTGCCTCGATCAAAACGTTAAAATTAATTTAACTCACGTATTTAATTAGCAGAATGGGGTCGCGATTAATTAAAAAGTCTGGTATGATAACAACAGTTGTTACGATTATTAACGCTGGCAGTTTGTATGTAGGTATGCATTAGTACATTCCGATAATTTCATGTTGAGTGTTAGTTGTGACGTCACTGCCATCAATTCAATTTGTCAATCCCTCGATGGAAGCAGGGAGCGGTGCTCGCGCGCCGATTGACTCGTCCGGTCTTCGTTCATTGCGTTCATATTGTGTTTCTTCCGCAATCCCACATCTAGAACATTTCTGTTAAATGGTTTTCCCTTCATCAATGCCCAATTGAAATAACTTGTCATGGTTATGCGAAACTTTGCCTCATAGTGTCCGATGCCAATTAGCCAGTACCTCGTTGATTTTGTCATTATAGATATATTTATTGTCCGCAAACTTGCTCTCGATTCAGTTAATTTCAATAGCAAAGTATACACGTTAATGCAAAACAACAGTCCATGAAGTGATTACTAGTTGTTCTAACACCTAACAATAAGATACTGTAACGCTCAGTTGATTCCAGCTTACGCAGAATGCTACATAGTGTTAATTTATTTGTTTACTAAATCATCATGATAAACAGGTTCCTATAAACAGGTACAGTTTACATACTTACATTCAATCAAGTTTATAATCCCTGACGAATAAACCGTTACGATTAGTGCATTAACTTAACTCTGTAAACAACCGCTTCTTCGGGATATAATTGAATAGAAGCAAAAACAAGTCCATTAATCATTAAAAACAAACCCAAGTTAGTTTTTGCCCCAATAAAGTACTGAAATATCGAGCATCTTTCAAGCTTATTGGGTTCTCTGACTTCTAGTAGCAATTAAAGAATTCTTTTTGACATTGGCTTCTCCTAATATGTGTCATGCAATGTCGTCCATACTGTAAGCCAACAGAAATTCCTATGTACAGAACCCGTGTTTCAAAGACCTGATTTCCCTTTTATGCGGAACTCCTGTTACAATCCATGTTTTCTGTCAGAACAACGCTGAACTGACGTACCATTTAGTGGCCCGTCAGTAACACGATAAGGATAGTTGTTTTGTACTGTGTGGCGAGAATCGCGGTCGGCGGATGCTCTTGCAACAGTAACAAGGAACCCTTTGTGCGCGGTTCAACGCTCGTATCTGTGTGACTCTCATCAATCATGAGGAAAATCACGTACAGAATGTACCCCGCGGTTAATTCCATATTAACTCTATTTTTAACCCCCGACGAAAAAAGAGGGGTGTTATAAGTTTGACGTGTCTGTCTGTCTGTCTGTCTGTCTGTCTGTCTGTCTGTCTGTCTGTCTGTCTGTCTGTCTGTCTGTCTGTCTGTCTGTCTGTCTGTCTGTCTGTCTGTCTGTCTGTCTGTCTGTCTGTCTGTCTGTCTGTCTGTCTGTCTGTCTGTCTGTCTGTCTGTCTGTCTGTCTGTCTGTCTGTCTGTCTGTCTGTCTGTCTGTCTGTCTGTCTGTCTGTCTGTCTGTCTGTCTGTCTGTCTGTCTGTCTGTCTGTCTGTCTGTCTGTCTGTCTGTCTGTCTGTCTGTCTGTCTGTCTGTCTGTCTGTCTGTCTGTCTGTCTGTCTGTCTGTCTGTCTGTCTGTCTGTCTGTCTGTCTGTCTGTCTGTCTGTCTGTCTGTCTGTCTGTCTGTCTGTCTGTCTGTCTGTCTGTCTGTCTGTCTGTCTGTCTGTCTGTCTGTCTGTCTGTCTGTCTGTCTGTCTGTCTGTCTGTCTGTCTGTCTGTCTGTCTGTCTGTCTGTCTGTCTGTCTGTCTGTCTGTCTGTCTGTCTGTCTGTCTGTCTGTCTGTCTGTCTGTCTGTCTGTCTGTCTGTCTGTCTGTCTGTCTGTCTGTCTGTCTGTCTGTCTGTCTGTCTGTCTGTCTGTCTGTCTGTCTGTCTGTCTGTCTGTCTGTCTGTCTGTCTGTCTGTCTGTCTGTCTGTCTGTCTGTCTGTCTGTCTGTCTGTCTGTCTGTCTGTCTGTCTGTCTGTCTGTCTGTCTGTCTGTCTGTCTGTCTGTCTGTCTGTCTGTCTGTCTGTCTGTCTGTCTGTCTGTCTGTCTGTCTGTCTGTCTGTCTGTCTGTCTGTCTGTCTGTCTGTCTGTCTGTCTGTCTGTCTGTCTGTCTGTCTGTCTGTCTGTCTGTCTGTCTGTCTGTCTGTCTGTCTGTCTGTCTGTCTGTCTGTCTGTCTGTCTGTCTGTCTGTCTGTCTGTCTGTCTGTCTGTCTGTCTGTCTGTCTGTCTGTCTGTCTGTCTGTCAGTCTGTCTGTGGCATCATAACTCCTGAACGGATGCAGTGATTTCAATTTAGTTTTTTTTGTATTAAAGGTTACTTACGGGCGAGTGTTCTTAGACATGTTTGATCAAAATCGGTTGAGCCGTTTAAAAGTTGTGGGGGTAAAAGTGGGGAGATGAATCGAATGTCGGCAAATATCAAGTATACTGATATCGAGTATATTATTGATGGGGTCTCAAATAGCTTTGTATATTAAAATACCTACTTGTACCGACCGACCCACCTACCTATAAAAAGAATGAAATAAAAATTAAATTAAAAATTTAAAAAACCCCCGACACAAAAACTTAATTTCCCTTTAAAAAGTAAAAAATAATAAAAAAATACGTCGCGAGTTAGGTTGTGGGCGAAGGCGAAAGGCTTTTTAAAAAGCAAGAAAAGACATGTGCTCGGCTTGAAGAGCTGATTAAGACTGATTTTATTTTATTACTCATCTAAAATGTCACATGACATAAACAAAGGCATTATTATATCTAAATGCTTCCTGTTATCGCAGTACCAGGAAGCATGTCTATATAGGTTAGTAATAGCCTAATTATAATGAAGGTTATTGTATTCTATCCTAGTTACACCTATATACGTCGCGTTGGGGGACCGCTCCTAAATAGATGGGCATGTCATTAAGTGTAAGTAAGAAATAATTAGGAGCGGTCCCCCAACGCGACGTATTTTTTTATTATTTTTTACTTTTTAAAGGGAAATTAAGTTTTTGTGTCGGGGGTTTTTTAAATTTTTAATTTAATTTTTGCAAATTGTTCAATAATTGATTACAGTTACTGCCTATTTTCTCAAAAAGCAAAATGGCCATGAGATACTTCTATGTAAATACTTATTTGGTTTTGCACCATCAAGGATGTCGTCAGTTGAAAATAGTAGTCTGCTGCTGTCACAGCACATTAGCCGTAAACGGTCCTCATATTTTACTATTACTCCACCACTAAACATTGGCTCCGATGCTCAATAGGCGAAAAATGATGTCTAACTTGCCTGTTGCGTTGCATTGCCGATACGCCTTGCGGAACTAAGTGATACCCGACCAGTTACTCAATACGAAAGAAATTCTATGTTTCGTTTTTGATCTGAGAAGCCAGCTCATAATAATTTAGTTTCATTTGATAATAAACTGCGCTTTTTACCTGGTGCTTCGTGTTAAAATATCGATCGCGTGCAGTGTTTGCCGCAGAAATGACTAACCATGTTGGAAAATGCGTGTTCATTTTATACATTAATTCTATGGTTTGACATTGATACAGGCTACCTACACCGACTGTAGCTACAACTGCCGATCGTTTCTATCACTGAGAATAACTAATAAATAAGCCACGTAGAGGGCATATTATGTTATTAAAATTTCATACCCATGAATTCTCAAAGGCCATGGAGTCAAGCAAGACTAAAACTCACATCATAAATATAAGATCAACCATCGATAGGGTGGGTGTATTTCGTTAAAAGTTTTCTTAATTCGTGAAGGACATATTTATTATACTTTCACAAAATTTCGTAAATGTTATAAAATAAGGTGTTGTGTTCCCAACTGCGTCAAAAATTTGCTGCATCATCTTTCATGACTGTTACTTTGTCAATTACATTTCAGGCCACAATCGTTTCGTGCAACAACTGCTCCAACGCGAAAATCAAGAGTGGTTAGGCATGTTACGTCAGCAATTTTATTAACACCTGCTAATGGCACATCTCGTTAGTATTAGAATTATGCTCCCAAATGATGAATACAACTGAAATTGTCTTTTTTACATTCGCAATTATAGTATTTGAATGATAACTTTTATTTATTTGTAGAACGCGAATGTGTCATTCGTGGATATGTTTAAAGATTGTCAGCAGTCGTAAAGTAATTGAGATAGTATCGTTGAGTTCGCGATTGCAACCGTGCCTCGGCGCCGCCCACATCGTCGGTTCATGGCGCGTGGCGCGTGGAACGCCATCGGCGACAGATTTATGCGCCGATCGCATGACGCCTAGCTAATTCCGGAAGCACTTCACAGCGCCACCGGCTGCTTAAGTCCTAAACTGCTAAGCTCTCCATCTAACTCAGTGGCACCTCATGAACCCCCTATCGCCGCCGCTTTCGGGGGTAATGTGTCAACGCTGACTTTTATTGATGTAGTCACACCATTGCGTAAACTTTCAACCGAACCCGTTAAACCCCAACTAAACAAAACGTGTTACGTAGGGTTGTGCATGCTTCTTTCTTGTTTCTCATATAGTCTTTTTATAGAATCTGTTCCCACGTTGGTGCTGACAAGTGTTTCGTGTTATGGATGTAATAAACAAACTAGCGAGTCGGTTATCCCAACTGGGTCCAGATTTTAGAAGATTTCATCTTTGATCCAAAAAGATCCAAAAGGGCGTTCACCTTTTCTTTTTTCGTCTAGGTTCTGAAAATGTACACTGCTTCTAAGTGTATTCTACAGACAAACGAATGCAACGTCTGTTTCTGTACCAAAGTATTGATTTGCTCTAAGAGAAGAATCATACAAAGAAAATGTCAAAATTATTGTCAATAGGTTCGATTGCCATCGCAATTGTGGAGCAGCGAAATCGGTCGATGTTGGTCGACATGTATGTCTGTGTGCAAATCGGCTGTGCGTGACGTGATCACGGGTTCGCGTCGTTTCGGCCGTGGTTCGGCCGTCGCCGTAGCGCGTAGTTATCGAAAGGGCTCGGCTCGGCTCGGCGTGCGGCGGCGCGCGGCGTATTGATCGCGCGGCCGGACCTGTTGCCGGGCGGAGGCCGCGCGCCCGTCGCCCGCAAGCCGTTGACGCTGACAATACCGCCATACATGAGTTTTATGCATTACCCAGCTTGCAATTAGTATGGGGATTTCCTCTGTCCACTTGAAGAACACTATCAGACAAGCTGAAACCTATCTGACGGTTTGACAACTTAGAAAAATCATCCATCAAGAGGCAGAAAAGACATATTTATTGGAAAACACTTGACTAGTTTTTCGAAAGCTGTACCGACTTACTACCCCAATGTTCCATTAAGAACAAAATTAAACAATTGTTGCCGGATTCTGCAATCATCCCTTTGCTTCTGAACGTTGTCATCAATAGGTACACGGACGTTCAATACACCGGCGGCGTTCAATAGTATAATGAAATGATTTCGGCTGCTCCGAATGTAATTCATCCTTGTTTACTGACCCAGTTAATGTTGACAGAGGTTTGACGTCAGCAACGCCCAGGACCGACGCGAAAAAGCGCCAGTATGATAAACACTCGGGTTTGAACATTTAACACGTATGTATGTAATGTTTATGATATGTTTTAATTATAAGAGCGATCTGCGAGAGGGTTATCAGTGCCAGTATCGACTCAAATTATAATACAGAGTTGCATACATAATATATTATTTCTACCGCAATTTTGGTAATATTATAACTTGGTAACAAACTAACAATCAAGTACTGTCAAAGCTCATAGAGTTCTAATTATAGCAATGGAGTTTCACGAGGTCAAAATACCATGATTTATCGATTTTATACAACTGTAGTCCTGTGTCTGCAGTAATTCGCACTGCGACACCTCATATTGCAGGGGATTTACAATTACTTTACTCGGAACGTGACTACTACCTACTTCAGTACAAAAAGATTATCAACCGAATATCAGACAGTTTCCCTCTGGACTTTGGTAGTTAAGTTAGGATCGTAGATGTCCTTTGTGTTGGCATCCGTCCAAACGCGCCAACAATTCCACTGACATTGGAACATAATACCCTACTTCTTGCTCCCATAGCATATTTAGGCAACTACAGATCGTGTAATGAGATGAAAACTGTAGCCAAATGTGCCAACACGCATTTTTAGCCATTATGTGTAACCCTTTTTTCTTCTATCTATGGGAGAAACTAACCATCCAGGCTTCGCATACATACTGTGGGGGTATTTTTATATCGAGGTCCTTTTGGACGACTGCCGCAGATTGGTTTCTTTAATCGATGAACTTCAAAATATTCAATTAAGAACTCGCCAATTCTGGAAGACCGATCGATATGTTGTTAGCAAGTCGGCTGATAGCTTAGCTCGGTGTCAACCCTTGCTTATTCGCGTCGCTAACTTTGTCTAAGTTCGGCTGCTAGTCATCTGGCAAGCGGCCAACAGTGTCAGATCTGCGATCTATACATATTGACCTTGAGTTGCAGTCGTTTCTGACACCAATCACGACATAGACCTAAATGTCGTTTGCATAAATCATGTTGGATACAGTCATACAGTTCAGTAAATATTTAATGATCTAAAGACCGTTTTAGACAGCTAGGAGTAATTGTATAGTCGGCTACGGATTATAACATGCAATCTTAACTGCACGTCTGGCTGGCGAGAAGAGACCTTGTCAAGTGTATCGATGCCTTCTTTCTCGACTATTCCAAACATGTGTACGATTTCGTCCAAAATATGTATTTTATCATTATGTTTAATTTTATATTGAACATTTGAGACCCAATTATCAAATGACAAAAATGATTATTGGAACACAACTTTATTCTTCGCCTTTTTCATGCTCTTCGGCAAATCGTCGTTTAAATACAATACAATCGCCATAATTACAGACTCTAATGGCTAACGTACCAATGCTTTTCACTATAAAAAGGTTGCGTGTTTCGCCAACGTAGTTTTTCATTTAGGTTGGGAGTTACAGGCCTATCGTGTCAAAGTTGGCCTTTCACACGAACGGTAACTACGGCACCGATACATGCCCACTTGTAATTAAGATAGTCTGACCTATTTGAAAATATATTTTTATAATCCTTCATACATACAGTAAGTAATTATGTCTTAAGAGTTGTGAGTTGTAGTAAGTGCAGACTAGATAGTTCTGAGATCTGATTCATTTGTATTCTTAGTCACTGTACAGGAGATTTTAAAGGTGTAACTTAAAAATATCCTTCCTCGCCATTGACCAGTGAAGAAAATCAGGTCGTGTTTGCGATTTTCGCCAGCAATCTACGACTCTTTCTAGCACCGTCTATCAATGATGATTCAGAAACAATGTGTTTATAAAATAATCCACCAGACATGATTGTTTGATTAGAATGTTATCTTAAACCATGTGAGCGAACACTGGCGCTGTTTTGTCATTAATCTTGGTCGAGATCGAAGAAGTTCAAAGTCACGTTTCTCGGTAGGTACAGTCAACCTTTTGATGGCGTCAGAACCTGACTCACATTATAGCATCTCGCGATCAGTGAAATTAACTATTGCTACTAGTAGCCAAAATCGCAAAATAGGCCTCTATTTGGCAAAACTTCTGGAATAAATTTGGTTAATCTGCAATGCAGCGCTGAGTGTGGGCGAGTGCTGCAAATTGCATCTATACACTTGAAAGCTAAATGAGTTGTACACGCCCTATACAAATAGGTTAACGTTCATCACTATTTCGGTCGTCAAGTGATGCTGTTATAGCATTTCACTCAATGAACCAGTCTATGTGACGATTTACGAGAGGAACCAGCGATCAAGTACAAAAATGCACGTGTGCCATCTGCTGAAGATATTGAAGGTTGGGCGCCATTGTACACTTCTTTCAAATATTATTTGTAATAAATACTGAAACTATGTTAGGACCAATAGATATACACAGAACTTAACTTGTTTATAGTGCGACCGAGTCTTTCGTGCAGTTGACAGCTCTCAGTTTTTAAGGGACGACTGACTTACTTGTACTGACTGTCAACCAACTGTCAAATGCACCAAAAACGGTTAGAAGATACTTATGTTAATGCAATTTTCCAATAAGAAAATTATTGACATTAAAAGTATTTACTCCACTATGGAGGTTAGTTAGGTGGGTGCGTATAGCATAGTCTACGGTCGCAGCTCGTTAATATGTATGCGGCGGCGTCGCCCGGCGTTTAGCGTGGCTGCAACTAGTGGCCGGCCGGATGTCTGCTGATATAGCTTGCGGAATAATCAACAAAACTTAGCACTGTTTATTGAACTTTAATACTTCCTATCTTATTATGCACGCTAAACGTATTCCAACTAAGTACAGCAGGTTTTAATATAAGCTCATGTCTTATTTCATTTCGGTCAATCAATGATTTATCAAGCTACCTACAAGGGTTTGCCTTTTTAGTTTTATTTATATGTGTGTGTATCATCCATCTGGGTTTCCCAGTTTCGACTGCATCATTAGCTATGTCTCAGCATCAGTTTTCCGGTTCGTTTTGGTGCATTCTCACTCATTTATTTTGATGACTCATATGTAGTACGAACTTTGTCCTAAACAAAAAATGTTTTGTAATGCATTGCAGTCGGTTCATTACAATGAGTTTAGTACTTGCCAAATGTGTACACAAATATTTGATTGTCTGCGCACAAGAGGGCGGCAAGCGAACTATGCTTTTAGTGGAATGCGTGATGACTACCACGTACGATATGAACAGTATTTTAAATATACTATAGTTATGTTAATGTGAAACTCTTTATACATATAGGTGTAACAAAACTTATTAACCACCTTTTATACGTTAATCATTACTGAACGCAAAACTGTGTAAGTGTTAAAGAAAGAAGAAGAAAATACTGTTTTCCATAGTTGACGTAGTGTTCTGAATTACTTATACATAGATATAAATTAAAGGTATATTTATTCCGTAAGTGCAATGACCTTTCCTAGTAACTAAACATACAATGAAAGCCTAGAATTGGAACATCAGAAAAATGGGGTTGAAGAAATTGAACATTCATGTTCAGGTTACAAGCACGGAACACTGATTTGACTGATTAACTAAAGCTACATAGAAAATCACCATACTATTGAAATAAAGTCAAGGCTAAGTTCAGGCCAAAAATCACCACTCCAAAATGCCCCAAACGGAACCATTATTTGAAAAACTTTAACGACATAATTATATCCTGTACGATAACGATTTCATTGTTTGTAAATAAAGCTCTATATTCCGTGTCTACTGATTGCATGGTACCGTAATCGATTAGATACAAACAAACTCGATACTTACGATTAAAACGAAGTATCTAACATAATCGATTAATTATATACAGCGATAAACGATGCTTTTTCTACTAAAAAAAAACTATTAAAAAAATTGACTCAGCGTTGTAGTCCAGTTCTTGTGTTCAAGCAATCAGAGTTACGTAGTTTGTTAATATTCATGTATTTTCGTTATACAATAAACTAGCTTTTCCGCGCAGTTTCGATTCCTATCTTGTTTTTAATTATTCAGAAGTGAATCATGTAGAAATTATAAATAACAGTTAAGAATTTAATGATATGAACGTGGAACAAAAATTTTCCATATTAACTATTTAGTTGTTGATAACTTTCTAAATGATATAATTTGTTTATTACAGTTTCCTGGACGACTTGGACCGGTTAGGTGCGAGAGATTACCAGCCCACCGAACAAGATATTTTAAGGACTAGAGTCAAAACCACTGGCATCGTCGAAGTGCACTTCTCCTTCAAAAACCTTAATTTCAAGTAAGTAACACGAACATTAATGTCTACTGAAGAAAATGTTATAAATTACATAGTAATTCTATCAACGAAAGTTTAAACTACAAAAAATAAATTATACTAAACATAATTTAAAAGAGACAGCTCTTCATGGCCTGTCCGAACTTAGTAAATCATTGTGGAATCCACCTTCCCATTAATCACATCAGCTATATTCAAACGCGCCGTGTCATGTTTCCAGATTGTTCGACGTGGGCGGCCAGCGATCCGAGAGAAAGAAATGGATCCATTGCTTCGAAGATGTCACCGCGATCATATTCTGCGTCGCCATGTCGGAGTACGATCAGGTCCTGCACGAGGATGAGACAACGGTAGCTATTTTGATCTTTATGATAAAGTCTTTAGGTCGATATTTGTATGTTTACGTGAAGAACTATTGCACGAATGCAAAATTATTTGTTACATAAACATGAGCATTAGATTAAAACATGATCATGCATTTTCTTCTTAATACATCTTCATTATTAACGCATAACTTGTTGTTTTATTTCAGAACCGTATGCAGGAGAGTCTAAAGCTGTTCGACTCTATCTGCAACAATAAGTGGTTCACCGACACCAGCATCATCCTCTTCCTCAACAAGAAGGATCTGTTCGAGGAGAAGATACGCAAGTCGCCGCTCACCATATGCTTTCCCGAGTACACGGGTAAGTTAGCAAACAGTCTCACATCTGTAATACACTATTGGGAAAGCAGTTCAGAATAAAAAAAATATATTGTTGTTTCACAGGCGCGCAAGAATACGGCGAGGCAGCTGCGTACATCCAGGCCCAGTTCGAGGCGAAGAACAAGTCTACCACCAAGGAGATCTACTGCCACATGACCTGCGCCACCGACACTAACAACATTCAGTTCGTGTTCGACGCCGTCACTGACGTCATAATAGCCAACAACCTTCGCGGCTGCGGCCTCTACTAGAGCCGAGGAACCATCCAGCCACCGGTGCGAATGCGGTCACACAGCGCTGGCTCCGCGCAGCCCTGTGGCCGCATTCCGCGACGCAGTTCCTCCCCGCGCGCTCCGCCCCGCGCGGCCGCGCGGACGTGCGGCGCACTGTAAGCATATCACGTCGGTGCGGGGCGCAGTGTCGCGGGCCGCTCACGCCGCAGCTACGCGTATTATAATTACCTATATATTTTTATGGAAAGTAAGCTTACTGGATATACCGCCGATGTGCAGATATCATGTGTCACATGGCTTGGGGCATTGTGTATGATTTTCAAAGCTCCCACCGACAGTGTGCGACTAGATCCGACCTACCGGTAGTGTTTCATTTCCCCCTGTAATATAAAAACCGTAGTTTGGTTATCGTTTGGGCGACGCGGTCGGGCGGGCTCGTGCTCGCTGCGATCGTTTTCGATTATTGTGAATTAGTGATCTAGTGTTCAATTCTAAATTTTGGTGCTAGGCATTTGGTATAGTGTTACGTTGCACACGACGTGTCGGACTAGTGGCGCGCTGGCGCAGGAGCTCCGGTATCTATATGTGCTTATATACTCACTCTCTTACGGACCAAACACAGAAAGGAACCAATATTTAGTATTGAATTAAAACACGGTAGTGAGATGCATGAATACGTTCACAGGCCTACTTAAACTGATTACAAAACATCATTCCATTATTAAGTATTATATCACTTATAATGAGAAATTATTTTTTATAAACTTTTGAATGCACAACTGTAACCGCTCTATGGAATAAGACGACGTCTTTTATGTTACGTACCTACGATCATACTTTAAGCTAAGTCCTATCATCCAATGTTATTATTTAAGTTAAGCATCGTATTACGCACAAATTATTTATTCCAGTAAGAGCATTAATTTGTTACGCCATATACTATTCTGAATATTTTTTTTGTGTTCATATTTTTCTATATCATTTTACAGTTATCCTTAAGGTGTAGCCATTTAAGATCTATTCTTGTATTCAATTATTGAAATCATGTTAGGTATTTATTTTATCTAGAGTACTTGTATTAAACGTGGTATATGTAAACTTGTCATGTTTAATTTTATATTTAAAGGTAATTAACCAATGTTTATGATCATGTTAATCTTCGTCATTATTTTGTGAAGTGGGTGGAGTCTGTAATGGTAAGGAAGTTAGTGAGGTGTGGTCATTTTTATATAATAACTAAGCAGTTATGTACGTGTATTTACAGCTAGACATACGTAGTAGAGGCGGTAGAGTACACGGCCCCTCGCTCGTAGTCCGCGTGACCGCGCGGACCACTCGCTCCTGTAAGATATGTGAGTATATAAACTTTGTATACACTCGCGAATTGGCGTAATCAAACACTATATATACTATATAACATAATTTATTATTAATAATAAAAATAAAATCTTACTTTTAAGCATTAGGACAGTAACTGTATCAATAAACATTAATTAATAATGCAATTAGACAGTAACCTTTACTATTGTCATAGTTAGGTGATTTATTTTCATTTTACGTTTATGAGTATGTAAAAAGTGATTAAATGAAAATGTACGCCTACACTGTGACCGCGCGGGCCATTCACCACCCCCGGCCATCTGTGCGAGCTGCAGACCAAAGATATTCTTATGTACTGTTCCACTAACTCACCAGCCACGGCCGAGTAACGTACTGCTCGCTTCCTACAAGCTGACCCACACACAGGTACTCCGGCTGATCCTCGGATCGCGAACGTTTGGTAGTGGCCCGCGGCTCGAGCGCCCGCCGCTCGCTTGTTGCTAGGTAGGTTTTTTACTGTTATGTAACAATATGTGTACGTAAAACTAATAAAAAATAATATTAGCGCAGTTCTACATTCAACCTACATTTAAGTAAGCTTCACGTTACATTTAAAAAGTTTTTTTAATGAGTGAACGATGTGAATATGATCATTCGACGTCTTCAATATGAAGGCTCCCATACATAATTACGATGGGTTCGTACATTAGTGCAGGGTGTGGTGTGCGTGGTGAGGTGTGTGTGAGTGTGTGAGGCGGTCGACTAGTGTGCCATCGTCACCAGCTTTAAGCGTCCGTAGAACAACGGCCATCCCGCCGCCCGCCACATCGCGGCTCGACGACTGCATGTCGTACGACATCTAGTTCCCGTCGACAGTTTTGCATTTCATGTGTTCCTCCGCCGCAGAACATTTAACTTGTATGCTTATATTTCGAGTGAATGTGATGTAAATTTTGTACACTGCCGCATTGTTTATTCGCTCGAATCACATTTAGTTTATAAGATTTGAGACAGTGAACGAATCGCACAAGCCACATGTAACATGTTTGTCTGAGACACAAAAGGTGCGCACAAAGCGTAGTGGACGGACGTGCGACGCGCGCGACTCTCGCAGCTCAACCGACTCGCCGACTGCCGGACAAGGCACGTGGTATGTGCGTTGGCTTCTTATTTGAAGACTGAATTGTTGCGGCTCAAATATTCTCGCGCTTTATTAGATCCACAACTGGGGAAGTTATTGCAAAGTTTTTTTAAGGGAGTAGCGTTTAGTGATCGGGTTTGAGGCATATGTCTTATTATAGTGATGTGGCATGAGATAATTCGAAGACTACCTGTATTGACATTCTACTGTTGATATTAGCGAAATGAGCGACGTTCAGTATAATTTTTAATATTAACGCTGAGTATTGTCGAGATGTTGTCCATCTAGAACAATATCACCATGCTTCATTCATATTTGCCAAAGTTAATACTAACCTCACTATTTATACCTACTGTATGTTCTTCGATAACTAAATTATGTCTGGGATTCGCGATAAGGGCGGAGGCGCGGCGCACGTATCGCCGTCGGCGCGGCCCAGCGTCGAATATAGTCGTATCGGTACTGATCAGAGTACAATGTTGAAAATATCTTATTTAGAATTGATGAACATGTAAACATTTATTTCTAGCGCGTGCGAGGGATCGCTCGGTGCGCGAGTGGCGCCATGCGACAGGCACGCGTGTAGGCTGTGCTGGCGGCGCGCGCTCGCACGCCCGGCCTCTGTGCCAGTATGGTGCCGAGCGATCCCAATTATTGAACAAACGTTTAAGAAAGTAAAATTTTTAGTCACTAGTGGGTAATTTTTGAATGTGATTCAATCTTATCTTTATTTTTCTATATCGAGTGACATTCAACTTTGATTTAATTGTTTTCCGACTTATTTTATGTATTGCATTTACTGAAAGCGATGTATTTAACCAACGATGTAATAAACAATATTTTCTCTTATTTGTATCTCGTCTGCACTGGTATTTTTTATTGAATTTACTATAAATGTACTTTAAGTGTATAATTTTAAATAATTACTGAAAATGATTATATTCTAATTTTTATGTTCAAATAAAAGTTTGTTTTATTTATTCTCCCTAATATTTTCCTAGCTCTGCCCCTTTATCCCTCATGTAAGTAAACTGGTAGTGATTGACGAACAAAGACTAGAACAAGGACTGATAGTTTTTTTTTAATATAAGAAATGCTGAAATGCAATGCAATTTATATGAGAAATTAAAATTAAATAATATTTTGCCAAAGGCCAATGCTTTTAGGCATTAAACAGACTGATCGAATACAGAATAACGCGATGCGCTCCAGAACAGGAGTCTCTGATGTGGGCCAAAAGGTGGCAACGTTAACCCTTAACCACCAGAGTCGGATTTATCCGACAAACGAATTCGGGCTTATTCCGCCAGAGTCGGATTTTTTCGACAAAAAACCCTGTGTTTTTTATTTCAATTTCTGAACGAATTACGATGTTTAAGCCTAAAAATCATTTTTTTTTCGAATGTTAAATTTCACGTGCCTGGCGCTGGGGGCACGCCAACTGAAAAAAGCTTGGCGGTTAAAGGGTTAAAATGGAACTGGGCCACGTCAGCCGAATGCATCCAGAGAGATGGGCTACTATTGTCACCAAGTAGATACTCTAAGATTGAAACCGCAGACGAGGTAGGCCCCGGAGGAGATGGGGCGACGATGTAGACGCCTATCAATGAGACTAGTGGATTCGGTCGAAGGATCAGGGAGTGTGGCAGCAAGATGGGTTAGATGGGGAGGCCTTTGCAAAAATAATCATGATCCTAGCCTTTTTCCAACTACACGCGGATTTGTTTCCAGTCCAACCGGATGCAGCTAGGTACCAGTTTTACATGGATCAACTACATATCTGACCTCTTTAACCCGATTACCCGCGCATTTCAACCTATGGGGCTTAGACCTTCTGGCTTCTGACTCCATAACCTCTGCCAAAGGTGCCCAAATAGAAACACGGACAAAGAAGCACAAAAAATAATATATTAGGGGAATTTTCCGGGGAGACCTCATTGGCTCTTGCAGATAAGTATTGTTAATGGCGAGTTATCTTTGTTGAGAGACGTAATAAAATTTGATAGCACAAATGCTGTTTTTTAAATAAATATAAAAAAAAGTTCTGTTGGGTATCACTTCCATAGACAACTGTAGCCTCAAAATTGACACTTATGAAAAGTAAATAAAATATACTCTATTCATAACCTCATTTTGCATTAGCTAGCGTCCCATCCAAAACAAAACAATTGGTAACGAGAAAGAATAGTGAAAACTTAGGAAAAACCATGAAAGACGTGATAGACGTTTTGGCTTTACAGAGCAGTCGACGAGAACGAAGATTACCGGATTACCGTAGCGCTCCAAGTCATAGTTTAGCCACAAATTTCATATTTGAATGTGGGATGAAACTTGGTTTACAACCAGCGACTGTTGCTACTGCTGCGGTTTTTTATCATAAATTCTTTAAGGAAGCCGATAAAAACGACTATGATTGCTACGTAATATGTACTGCTTGTTTATGTGCGGCGGGAAAGTCGAGAGATGAACCTGTAAGACTGCGAGACGCTGTGAACGTTGCACACAATTCTATTAATCGTGGAGCCGGGCCTTTGGAGTTAGGCGAAGAGTACTGGTCTTGGCGGGGTGCTGTCGCGCAGGCAGAGTTATTGGTTCTACGTTTGCTCGGTTTCAACTTGGACGCTCCATCTCCTCACAGATATTTGCTACATTACTTGCGCTCACTACAAGAATGGTTCCCTCCATCACAGTGGCGCTCTGCCCCTATTGCTCGCACTGCAATGGCGTTCCTGCAAGACTTCCATCATTCCCCTTCTATATTGGACTACAGAGCTCCTCATGTTGCTGTGGCTAGCTTGACGTTAGCACTGCATGTCCTGGGAGTGTCAGTACCGCTAGCAGCAACCTTGGATGATGACGCTGCTTGGTATTCAGTGAGTATTTAATTCAGTGATAATCTAGTTATATTTTGAATTGATATATAAAAATTTCAAAATGAGTCTTCAAATTTCTCAAGTTTATTGCATGTTTTATTCCAAAAACATGTTTTGTAATATTATAACATTTATTTACTTAAATAAAAATGTGTTTTCAGGTATTTACCAAGGACCTACAAAAGGAGAAAAATTGGGAGATTATGGAGAAGATTATGCAAGTTTACAGCAGGGAGCCAGAACCTATTTAGAAATAAGTTGTACAATAATTTCATGTGTGCATGCAATTAAAGTAATTTTGAGAGTGATTATTTGAGATTTTAATGGAATGTCCACAACAAAACCTAACAACAAGCAGAAAGATTGAACAATAGGGAAATGTTTTTTCCAAATTGATTATTTAAATATTTACAAACAAAAAAATGGCCATTTGAAAATTGAGTGTCAAAAAATCAATAAACAGTTTCAGAACATGGATCTTTATGTTGTTGGTAATCTTGAATAATGAAGAAGTGATCAGAATCTCACAAAAAAAGAAGAAAAATTTACTAGGAAATTAAAATTATAATTCAACTTGACCTATGCATAATATTGTTTACACGTTTTTCGATCAGGAATTATAACTGCTTTCAAGCGCATTTTAATATTAGGTACAACATGAGAAGAACGTTCTTGATTTGTCTGAAAATCNGGAACTGGGCCACGTCAGCCGAATGCATCCAGAGAGATGGGCTACTATTGTCACCAAGTAGATACTCTAAGATTGAAACCGCAGACGAGGTAGGCCCCGGAGGAGATGGGGCGACGATGTAGACGCCTATCAATGAGACTAGTGGATTCGGTCGAAGGATCAGGGAGTGTGGCAGCAAGATGGGTTAGATGGGGAGGCCTTTGCAAAAATAATCATGATCCTAGCCTTTTTCCAACTACACGCGGATTTGTTTCCAGTCCAACCGGATGCAGCTAGGTACCAGTTTTACATGGATCAACTACATATCTGACCTCTTTAACCCGATTACCCGCGCATTTCAACCTATGGGGCTTAGACCTTCTGGCTTCTGACTCCATAACCTCTGCCAAAGGTGCCCAAATAGAAACACGGACAAAGAAGCACAAAAAATAATATATTAGGGGAATTTTCCGGGGAGACCTCATTGGCTCTTGCAGATAAGTATTGTTAATGGCGAGTTATCTTTGTTGAGAGACGTAATAAAATTTGATAGCACAAATGCTGTTTTTTAAATAAATATAAAAAAAAGTTCTGTTGGGTATCACTTCCATAGACAACTGTAGCCTCAAAATTGACACTTATGAAAAGTAAATAAAATATACTCTATTCATAACCTCATTTTGCATTAGCTAGCGTCCCATCCAAAACAAAACAATTGGTAACGAGAAAGAATAGTGAAAACTTAGGAAAAACCATGAAAGACGTGATAGACGTTTTGGCTTTACAGAGCAGTCGACGAGAACGAAGATTACCGGATTACCGTAGCGCTCCAAGTCATAGTTTAGCCACAAATTTCATATTTGAATGTGGGATGAAACTTGGTTTACAACCAGCGACTGTTGCTACTGCTGCGGTTTTTTATCATAAATTCTTTAAGGAAGCCGATAAAAACGACTATGATTGCTACGTAATATGTACTGCTTGTTTATGTGCGGCGGGAAAGTCGAGAGATGAACCTGTAAGACTGCGAGACGCTGTGAACGTTGCACACAATTCTATTAATCGTGGAGCCGGGCCTTTGGAGTTAGGCGAAGAGTACTGGTCTTGGCGGGGTGCTGTCGCGCAGGCAGAGTTATTGGTTCTACGTTTGCTCGGTTTCAACTTGGACGCTCCATCTCCTCACAGATATTTGCTACATTACTTGCGCTCACTACAAGAATGGTTCCCTCCATCACAGTGGCGCTCTGCCCCTATTGCTCGCACTGCAATGGCGTTCCTGCAAGACTTCCATCATTCCCCTTCTATATTGGACTACAGAGCTCCTCATGTTGCTGTGGCTAGCTTGACGTTAGCACTGCATGTCCTGGGAGTGTCAGTACCGCTAGCAGCAACCTTGGATGATGACGCTGCTTGGTATTCAGTGAGTATTTAATTCAGTGATAATCTAGTTATATTTTGAATTGATATATAAAAATTTCAAAATGAGTCTTCAAATTTCTCAAGTTTATTGCATGTTTTATTCCAAAAACATGTTTTGTAATATTATAACATTTATTTACTTAAATAAAAATGTGTTTTCAGGTATTTACCAAGGACCTACAAAAGGAGAAAAATTGGGAGATTATGGAGAAGATTATGCAAGTTTACAGCAGGGAGCCAGAACCTATTTAGAAATAAGTTGTACAATAATTTCATGTGTGCATGCAATTAAAGTAATTTTGAGAGTGATTATTTGAGATTTTAATGGAATGTCCACAACAAAACCTAACAACAAGCAGAAAGATTGAACAATAGGGAAATGTTTTTTCCAAATTGATTATTTAAATATTTACAAACAAAAAAATGGCCATTTGAAAATTGAGTGTCAAAAAATCAATAAACAGTTTCAGAACATGGATCTTTATGTTGTTGGTAATCTTGAATAATGAAGAAGTGATCAGAATCTCACAAAAAAAGAAGAAAAATTTACTAGGAAATTAAAATTATAATTCAACTTGACCTATGCATAATATTGTTTACACGTTTTTCGATCAGGAATTATAACTGCTTTCAAGCGCATTTTAATATTAGGTACAACATGAGAAGAACGTTCTTGATTTGTCTGAAAATCAATAATTACCTAACATATGTTTTCAAACTATACCTATTATAATTTCGGGCCGCGTTTTCAACCACGTCCTTAGGGAACTATGTCGAAGCACATGAATAAAAAGCCTAGATATTTTTCTAATACACACATCAAAAAAATTTAAGGATATTTTTTCATGGACGATTTTCTTATGTGATTTTCAAGAAGCTGTATCTCCAAGGAAAATGATCGTACAGAAAAAAGAAAACCAGCAAATTATAGGTTCAAGATTCTAGTTTTGAGATCTATCCTTGATTCTTTTTTTAAATCTCTAGTTTTGGAATAACACTAAAGAAATCAACGAAAGAAAAAAATTACAGAATTTTTCTCAACTTTGGAAAGCTACAAGTTCATAAAAAA
>NWSH02000210.1:4837786-4851935 GCA_002382865.2 Heliothis virescens
TTTTTGTTGTTGCAACGAACATGGGCGGCCATTCCACAGCGTGATTTGGATGAACTCATTTTGAGTATGCCAAACCGATGTTCTTGTGTTGTTAGTGTTCGCGGTAGAAACACGGATTATTAATTGTTTAAGTTACCCAATAAAATTTTAAAGAAAACTGTTATTTCAGTCTTTTTTTCAAACTTTTGTGTTAGTGGTTCAAATGTCAAAAATCCCTTTATTAGGAAAATGGCAAATTTCTTTATTAATGCAAAGGTGACTTGGTTTATCGTTACTGTGACAAACGAAAACACTTTATTTGATGAATCCTTAAAGAAAATTTTAATTAATATCAATCAGGAGAAAAGTTATTGCAAAAATATATGTTGATCCCTAGACACTTTTGATGTGTGTAATTTCACGAGTACTGCAACTAGTTTCGTGAAATTTATTTCAACATGCATGACAGTAGTGTCATAATGTAAATTCGGCTTTAGGATTATCTATCAGAACAATATTATTTGTTCAATGGGTACCTTGATCAATTACATACATTGACTCAAGTACGTTTATATATTCGAGATTTAAATACTTTTGACCGAGATTTAATTTTAACGAATGATCATCACGACCTTTCCAACAAAAAAACTCGAAACAAAATTCAAATAAAAAAATCAACGTGTTGAACTTAAAAGACGTGCAATCCAGCCCCATACAATTAAGGGCGTTGTTATCCGCCCCAGTCCCACAAACGACGGCCTGTGAAGAGGTGCCCTCTGTCACGTTTAAACCCTACACGCTAGTATAACGTCCGCGTGTCTGTGTGTCCTCCCCTTCCTTGGGGAGCCGTGTATTAGTGACAGCTTGTTAGCTAATTCCCTGCGAGCTGACTGACCCTTTTACAGATGAGAATTTACTTAGCACGAGCTTTCGATGGAGATATTTTGCATCTCTTTAAGATTTTGATTTGATATTTGCGTGATAGTGACAAGGATATACCTTAGTTAAAGTCGGTACTATTTGTTAGGCATTTTATTTCAAGTAATATCTTAACATGGTAAAGTATGCAAAGATTGTATGTTAGTTTTCCCTCGTCTGTGCTACGTATTTGCCCCACCTAGTAGTTAAGTTAGTTCATTAACGAACAAGGTTTTATCCATGACACTTTTAAGAAAAAATAAACGTTATATGGCGAAAATTCGTGAGGTTAAAGATATAACCTCAGAAATAGCAACCTATTTTCCCCACTGCTCATCCATATGAACGTAATCTTAGCGAAAGGCTCACGGGAAGAAACGGGTAAACTATTCATGGCCGGGTATCACACGGCTAATTAAGCAGAACATACACAATGCTTCTCACTTGTTCCCAGATTCGAGTTACAACACTACGCATGTGTACTGTGTTATGGATTTTATCGATATTTCTTTTGCTTTTTTATCGACTTGACAAGAAAAATAATTTGGGCCTAAAATTAACTACACATTTTTCCTTATTAATCAGCAACACTACGCAAGTGATGTTACTGTGTTATGGATCCTATCGATACTATTTTGCTTTTTTTCGATAAGGAAATTAACTTGCATTTATGGGGCCTAAAATTAACTAAACATTTTCCTTATTAATCAGGACAATGATTTGAAAATGCGGAAACCCATTATGCAGAGGTTATTTTTAGAGGAATAAAAACCAGCCAAGCACAAAGAGTTCCTTACCATTATTTATACAACGGTAAAATCATGTCTGACAGATCAACAGTGATGACTTAGTAAATAGGGTAAAAGTTTGGGCATGGAGCCCTAAAAATCGATGTCTCAAAAACAAACAAGTAAAGGGAAAACAAAAATATTGTATTCAGTACTTTAGGTTTATTGTTAGTGTTTACATACTGAACACAAACAGTAGAACCGTGTCAAAGACCTGTGATGCGTGTTCGTGTACAATGAGCGTGGATAATCAGGAATTGTATGATAATTCCAGGCGTTCGTGCCTTGTATTATCTTACAGAAAATAATAAGAACCTGTTATGAAGATCTATAAAATTTCGAAAGACGATCTGAAAATGAAAAAGCATGTAGTCAAAGTAGGCTGAAAAACAACACTTTTCGAACGTCAAAATTACGTGAAAAGCCTCAGAAACGCCTGCCCTTATCACTTCCTATGTGTTTTTTGCATCAATAGATGAGCAAGAAGACAGGAGTAAATCCACTAGACTTTGTATAGCATTTTGACTCCCTCGTTGGTTAGACTTTAAATTGTCTAACAATCTTAGAAATAACCATTGTCAACACAAGATATTAAACTGCTTATCAAGTGGCCATCTCGTGACAATTACTGTCCGTAATCCGCCATCTTTGTTAGTATTTGCTATCGTAGGACAAACAGCAGTACAAATCGCTTTACTCTAGCTGTCAATGCGGGGTATGTGTGTGTGTGGGTGTGTTTAAAGAATTCGATCTGGCTCTACAAGCGTGAAGCGTTGTCCTAGACTACGTTGGCAACATGCGACAACTTACGCACTATTAAAATCTTCAAAGTCGACCTAGTTTCTGTACCAGGCTTTGCGTGGTACAAACTCACTAAGGGACTTTCGTACGTTTAAACCCAAGAGTGGACGTTGGGCTGTTGGGTTTGCTTTATCACAGCCTAATCTTGGCTTAAATCAGTATTAACTGATAAGAGTTATCACGTTACGTCCGCGTGCATCACGTGCGATAGCCACTACTACAATATTGCTATCGTCTACTTATCAATGGTTACTTAAACTTTAAGGCCCAGGTTTCGTCTTATTACAGCTAATAATCCAGATGATAAACGTCACACAAGTGTTATAAAATATCCGTGAAATGTTACACGGCTTTAATCAATAAGGTTTGACGTCACCGCTGTGTAAATCTACGAAAGGCACCGCATGCTGCTTAATTGTATAGGAACAATAATAATATAATTACATAATAAAACGTCCGTGTTTAATTCTTTTAACGACATTCGCTTATTGTTAGGATAATATTTTAACGATAAACAATCAGCATAGTACTAATTCAAGTATTAAAATTTATTTATGACACCATCGTATAAAAATACTCGAGTACTATTTACTCCTACGTATAACAATGTGGAAAATGCAAAAAAAACGGTCTTAAAACTAGCGTAAAAAGTTGTTTACGGCGTGGGTTGACGCATAAATTGTATAATTTACATCGAGTTATCCTCCCCTACGGCTCGAGGTTTATTGCGTTAACTCTATTAAATATGCTTCGAAATTATTCTAGGAAAAAAATATAAACCACATCACTTCTAGGCTAAACCAGAATCCAACATGAGCAAAGTATAATGTTTTTGGAGCGGAAACGCAACTAGTTTGTCTGCATCTAACCGATGTGATACAACCATATTATAAAGTAACAACTTGTTTAAACCACTATCTAAAAGCAATTAACGTGGTTGTCCGTCTAAATGGGAAACGGAAGGAGCGGAAGATTGAAAAAGATTTCCCATGGAACGCAATACCGTTTTATTTTTCATGATCACTAATCCGTTTTTAAGCGTCGTGTTTGCGTCTTTAGTCCCCAACGGCCATTCATTGAACAGACTTTATACAAGACGGACGTAATCAGTGAACATTTTTATATTTAATCACTTCAATTTCCCTAAACATACGCGGAGGAAACATTCGATTTTATTAATGAATATTACAATCAGTGTAGCATTTATTAATGTCATTCTATATACAATTATCTGATTAATTGATGGGGATAAATTAATCTTTATGTTTGGTAGTAAATAATATTAATATGCCTTATGTTTTCGCAAAAGGAATGGCGCAATGTCGGGACGTCCTTCTGCGTTCAGGGTCGCGTAATCAATTCCCGTATCGGGACTAAAATATTTGTATGACCTCAAGTTATATAGGACAAGTTTATGTGGTTTGTGTCACAGTATTTTGTACCAAATGGAATTCTTGAGACAAAATTCTAGATTACTGGGATGTTGTCATTTAAATACAAGATGCAAGTGATGTCCGGATCATCGAATCATTTGCATGAAGCATTTATTTTCACGTCTCAGCTGTGAGAATCTTTTGCCTTTTCCCCAAAATTTATTTAAAACACGGCGTAATCTAATATTTGTTGTCACGACCACGTCAACATGACGTAGTGGTACAAAAATCCTATAAAGGAAGGTGTAGAGTGACAACATATCGATTGTAGTAGAGTTCGAGCGTGGTCAGGCAATATTTTCGGGACGCTGGGCAACGGATCCGTCCGCGTGTGAACGCGTTGAGGGGCCGGTCACTCTCGTTTCAATATTTCTAATGTTTCTGTTGTAAAATGTACGTGATATTTAAATCATATGTATCGTTAATTAATCGATTGCTTTTAAGAAGTCATCATATCACTATGATTACTCCGATATTTTTCCGAGAAAGAACTAAATCCAATACAGTTGTATACGGGTATATTCCAGGAATTCATATAGCAGAAGGTTATCCAGTTTTCCGACAGAACACTCAACAAAACAGCCCAAAAGCCGAATGAGTAGCGAATTAATTCAGAACTAAAATGCAGAAGTTATGAGCTCCCAAAGTTTTTGACGAGCCGTCGCGAACCTTCCACATTTCATGATATTATTTAATCACATTTAAACCGTGTAAAGTTTTAGGATATAAATAGTTGAACAAATATAATGGAATAGATAAAATTCGTATGAATATGTAATTAAAAGACTGCGATGCTTAAATGATTGCTAATCGCGATAAATACTTAGAATATCTTATTATCTCTTTAGCAATAACTTTCAAAGATTGTAATTTAAGTAAGTATAATAGTATTGTGGGAAAGATTAGTGCACAGATAAAGTGTAGTTCTTTCTCAAGGAATTCAAGTTTTGTATGTGGATGTGTGTCACCGCGTCTCAGCGAACATATCTTATTAAGAGACGTAATACAAATACATTGGACAAACCTGTAATGGTCATATAATAAGTAAGTAATAACTTCCCACGCGAACATTAGTTTCGAGAAATACTAGGCTTAAGTTCCATTGTTTAATAAGTGATTTCTAGAAAAACATAAATTCTCTTATACGCTAAAAATATGCGATTTTTTTACAGTATAATATTGTGATTTGACGTTTTCGCCGAATTTTGTAGTCAGTATCAGATTTTTTTGCATTTCTGAAAATCCGTTGCTGATACAATAGATAAACATTTGCTATCGTGATTTGAGTAGCGAATCGCAACACATATCTTTGATCTAACAATCATTTATATTCAATCACACTTATACTTGTTTTGAACATGAGCTAGTTTTTGTGATCAAGATAACTGACAACTGCACCTACGTTTTACAATCGATAAAATATTTTTAATCAAGAAATATCAATCATGTCTTTGGACATTATGCATTGCACCCAAAGGGTACGTAATATTAGAATTTATTGAACGAAGACATATCCATATATCATGCAGGATTTCCAGGTCGTTATTAATAGAATAGAATCATTTGAAAACAAGAAAACCCATTAACACCAGTAGGAATAGGCGTTTGCATGAGTAGGAGTATTTACAAATAGCGATTCGATGAAATTCGCACTATGCAATTGCACGCAACGGCAATGCCTTGCAAATTTTGATCGATTTTCATTTGTTTTAAGTTTTGAAGGAAAGCTACACATGGTGGATGTGTTATGATTATTTGATAGTCAAAAATAGCGGTTTCGCAGTGACAGTCAAAAGCTGTTTCCCCATACCTCTTTAAAATTACTTTGTCGTTTTTTCAGGTCTAAGTTTATATCTATGCGATATGACCTATCTTAGTACTCCTGTACCTTTCGAAGAATCAACCGGAGTCCAAAATCCTAGAGGAAAATTGTTATATCTTAGAGTTTCTTAAGGGTATATTAGACATACCTGCAACGCCTTCAACATGGGCACCTTCTCCAGCAGATCTTCGTACAGCTTGCGCTTCTTGTAGGCGCTCTTGAGCAGGATGCGGCGGAAAGTGTGGCGGTCCATGGCCCACAGCTGGCCCGGCGTCTGCGCACGCACCGACGCGGCTCTAGGCATGTTGTACATGAGAGCCAGCTCGCCGAACGACCCGGAGCCTTCGTATGTGTGCACCACCTACAGTGTGTGAATGGCCTTAGTTTTGACACCTCAAATATTTTTTATTACGTGACAAATAAAATGAGGTGTGTAAAAGAGAACAGCATTAGAATTTTTGAGATCAGGTCTTGATGTCTCTGGTTGTATTTGTGAGATCATGAATTATACACGACAAAGAAAAAATTAATTTTGAATATAACACAATGAACATATTTTCAAAGCAAAAACGTCACAACGGATTCGAATTCATCGATTTTTTTTGTTATGCCCTAAGAGCCGAAGATGCAAAAACAAGCTTGTGACATAACAAAATATCACCTCGGGACTTCTCAAAGAGAGAATATGATATATAATAATGCCTATAGATACCCACATTTCGCCAATTATGTTAGTCCCTGTAAATCTCTGAATAGACACCAAGTTGCTTAATCTACTATACGTTTATTATTATTATTCAACACACAAGGCAATCAAGTGCGTTTGTCATAGAGAAACTGACCATATGCTATCGATTGTGTGTTCAGGCTTAGCCAGTCACCAAATGTTATCATACCACTGGGGGATTGTGATAAATGTAAGTTCAGTGGCCCCATGATACGCAATTTATAACTTAAAAACGTGTCTGGCTCGTGTCTACAGCCCCTACATCAAATATTGCCTTGAAATTCCCTTGAACACATTTGTTCAACAATACTTTTTGTATAATAGGTATGTATACCAAAAAAAACTTGGCATTGATCTCTTTTTTACATATCTCACCAACAGTTGATCTTTAGAAGTGCTTACGATAAGTCAACAAGATCTGATTACATAATTATTTCTACTGATGTCAAATAGCAGCCATTGGAACGAAACAGGATTCTAGTTGATTAATAAAATGGCTGAGAATCTTGGCAGACTTGGAGATTCACAATTGTGCTAACTACAACGAATAGTTGCAAAAAGACTATGCAAATTATATGAATTTAAAACTTTTCAGTATGTTTCCCTTTACCAAGATACGGTTAACTCTGAAACAGGATTAAATTTGGGCCCAAATGATTGCGCCAAATACCTTGTGCAGTAATTAGCTGCGAAGTATGTCCGTCGGACATTTCTTTAATTTCAAGTTGACGGTGGGACGGCGACATTGAGAAATATGGGGGCGAGGCTAATAACCTATGTTGTAACATGTTGGTATTAACGACTGTCGTATTAAAGAATTATCTTTAGTTTTTCGGAAATAGGTCAACAGTCATTATATTTTTGTAAATTATAAGTATGCAATTGACCTTTAGAGTCACAATCACAGTTTTTGAAACATAACAAGGAATTAGAGGCGTGGTTGCGGACGTAGGTGTCCATGATTGGACATATTCTTTTACTAATAACTAAAGAGTGGGCATTTTGAGCTACGTATAACTCAAACATATCTATATGAAGAAATGTGGGTGCAATCTATCACAACAACTTGTGAGAAAGTGTTTTGTTATGTCTAACAAATTATTCGTACGTACCTTCTCAATGCGATCATCGCCGGTGACGAGCACGTCGAACATGCCATTCTCGATGACGTAGAAGTTGTCTCCGTCGTCGCCCTGCCTGATCAGGTACTCGCCGGGCTCCGTGCGCTTCTCGAACATCGCGTCCAGCACCTACGCAGGCGTCACGACTGTTTATAATGCACGTACTCGCGGAAAATTTCACCAAAGATTTATAGTTACACGCGAAAGTTTCCTAGTACTGGACTCAAGATGTGCTAATTTTGGATAGTGTTTTTTTTTAGACTGTTACTAATAGCGCACCTAACTAGCGTTAGGTAACAGTCAATATTCTCATTTTTAGTAGAAAATGTGTCAACGCTTGTTTAGTTGTCGTCGATAAGAACATAGTCACGATCTACCATTCAGACACCTATCGAAGTGTGTGAAACAATGTCCCACACCATATTGTTATCTTGAGGAATGAATAACGTAAATATAGTGGAAAAACCTGAATTAAATAACGTATTTTACGTTGCATCTGAAAACAAGACTACAGTTCTAAGGAAGCGCATCACCTGAGCTACTCACTGACAGACAGAAAGCGCTTCTTCAAAGGCACAACAAGAAAGCTAGAGTTCCGACATTAATTACTTTAATTAGACTTTGCAGCTGGTCTCGTATGCGACTACAGCGAGCAGCCGCAGTCAGTTGAAAAGACATTTTATGTTGAAAACTTGGAACACATGAAGTTGAAAAGGACGGCTAGCCGAATACCCTTATTTGAATAATTATGGCGTATGTCTGAGGAAGTCCTCATCAGTTTATATGTAGATCTAAAATGGAAAGACAGTCCATCTAATGGTAACGGGTTATTATTTACTGGCTATTATTTGTGGATTTGAACCACCAAGATTTTTCAAAATGATGAATGAACATTTCAAGTAATACAGAATATACCTACTGGTAGCACCAACATCTACAAGTAAAGGAGCGAAATACTGAAACGTTACTAAACTTACAAGTCTGACATAAAAGTCATTCTCTATGATGACGATGTTTGAACAGCATATAAAATTGAGTAACATTTCAGTATTCGGCCGTCAATCACCAAAAACTAGCACTGACCTGCTGCATTTGTTGCGCATCGAGGGAGCGGAACAGCAAGATGCTGCGCACCGCTTCCGCAAGACGCTGGCGCTGTGCATCCGACTTGGGGAACACGGTCGTGGTCCCCTCGTCGGAGTCCTCCTCTTCAGGGTCATAGGTCTCCGCGAACACCGACTTGCGTCTGGTGTTAAAGCGCGCCACTGGCGGCTCTGTCATACAAATCATAGGTTAGCAATGGAATTCATAAACATCGTCATAAAGCGATATGCCAGTACGATTAGTCTCTTATATCAATTTTATGCTAAATATACGTTTGGTTATTCGTAACTGCATTAAAATTGGGTCAACTATACTTGTACCAAAATAAAACTGTCTTATTATGCGCTCAGGCGTTTTAACAGGCTTTATAATAGCGTATTCACACCATTAATGATTTTAAACTCAAACAAACACTCAATCGTTATCTTAGTAAAACGTATCGAGTACTTCTGAAGGGCCTATGTAATCACATGATACGTTATTACTGCCTCCATAAATAACATTATATAATTTAATGCTTGCTACGGTGAAGTACATTTACGGCCATTCCCAATATTCTATCTATCTCTGGATTTGCTTACTAAAGATAGGTTTTTGACATTACTTGTATGGGACTTATGTCAAAATTCTATCTCTAGTAAGCAAATCCAGAGATAGATAGAATATTGGGAATGGCCGTTAGAGCACTATCGTGACACAGTAAATATATTTCCTATAGTTAAGTTTGTTATGAACTTCATTTAGTTACCAAATAAGCTAACATTTGCACATGTGCTGAAGGCCTAATAATGAGATGTGACCTTACGTGTTTTGGTTGCATCTGTTCCCAAATGTTTTGTATCTATAAGGTTTACTTTAGAAACATTTGTACTATATGACGCAAACAGTCGTAAGACAGATGATTCGGTCGACACATGTGTAGTTTAGCTGTTTAGTTGTATGTAATGTATTTAAAACGCAAACATCGTTTACAAGTTGCTTTCCGAATCTCGGGCACCTTACCAAATGGCTCACTCTACGTGTTTGACGCTACTTCTGAATTCTTAACACGTAGTCCAATACTAAGTAATCGTGTAAAGGTTTGCAATGTGAGCTTATTGACTTCCCGAAGGTGAATTCCGTTTATTGCATTAAACATCCGTGTTCAGCATAGGTTTACATAGTCTCTAAAAATGTTTAGACAGCTTTGGAGACACGGACAATTTTATGTTCGAACTAAGTACTATTTTACGTCTCGTTCTAGATATCCGAAGGCTAAGCCATTGGCGATAATGTGCTCATCATTGTTAAAGAATGACGGAAAATGGACATTTAATCAGACAATTACAGAGGCGAGCAACAAATTGCTATTATTACTTTCATTAATGTTTCTTGTTTTAATACCTTGCACTTGTCTTGCGTGCACTTGGTAAAGAATCGATTGTACTATCACGCGAAGGAAACAGTAGCTGGGATGTGTACTTGATTAAATAATTGAGTGTACCTATACTTATAGAAACGTTGAGTGTAGTGCGTTCAGAGAAAGTGAAGTTAGTGTGTTTAGTATGTGTTGCAGTGCCGGCAATGTAACAAACTGCATTATTAATAACACGCCAAGACCAGGCGCTGGCCCAAACAGCAGCGGTAGCAGTCGCTTCGACGGCAAATCAGATAACACGGAACAAAATTATTCTGCTCTCAATGACATTTTAAGTGAAGCTAATAGCACTGGAAAGTTGCTTTCAAAGTACCTACTAAGCTCTTGTTTGATATTATTATTTATGTAGCGTACTATACCATTTATGCATCATGTGTGTTTACAATTTATGCGCCATGTAATTGCCGGCGGTATGATTACATAGGTATGATACCTTTGAACTATAAAGTAATTATATTTTTTACACGCTTCTTTCACAGTTAGCATTGAAGTTAATGAATGTTCTATGACACTATCTATTCCACAGATAACATTGTGTACAGTTAGACAAACCAGGATGTGAACCATTGTTGTTGTATTGTCCATCAATCCATTTCATAATGAATGTGAAAATTTTACTATCACAAATTTTCAGTTTCTATCGTATATTTTTGCGCTCGAAAAAAGGTGTAAAAAATGATCTCATACACTTAATAACAGTGAGTGAAAATTAACAGTTTAATCTGGTAAGCCATGACTAGAGCGCTTTTAAAATATTTTAGCTAATTATAGAGAGTATGACATCATAATATCAATCAACAGGTGTTTACAACTAACTCATCGCTGAAATACAGTAATGGCCTCACTTTGTAAAAATCATAAAGCAGTTGCGACAAAAAGTATTTTTCAAAATGAGTCATTTTGGTAATGTTCGTTCAAATAGCTTTTCAAATGAGGTACATTGCTTGTAACAGTGTTCCTAACAATGAGAGAAAATGTCTAACATAAACATAACTCAAGGTCTGGTTAGCACCTGAGCAATTTTGTTGTGATAGTGCGCTACCTGTCATTACATAGGCTCAGCTAATTTTACGTAACACGCGTGTATGTACGCCGACATCTGGTTCGGTTCACGACGTTAAACTCGGCGGCGGACATGGAAAAATAAGCCAATCTCATCATCACACAACTTCAAAGCTTTAAAAACAAACACACAAATAGGATCAGCGTATAGTAAACAGTGTGAATTTATGCCTCTCCAAACAATTTTTGTGTAAAAAAACCTGCATTTGTTGTAGAGTTCTCCAAAGTTTCAAGTCTTCATTTTTAGTATTTAGCCACACTAGCCGTTACGATTTAACGGTTTATCTATTAGTAGACACTTTTTGTTGACCGCTACATTGAGTTTGCTTTAACACAAGTTTATTAATAACTTGTTTGGGAACATTTTCAAATTATAAACATTAAAGATACACAACTAGACATTATTATGTCTTTCTTTGCAATTTATCACTTGGCAACAGTTAAAATATTATATTTTCCATAAATAAAATTATATACCATTGAAACTGTAATGGCAGTTTGCCAAAAATTGAATCATTACAGATGTTGGCTATAAGAGAGTATTTATATAATTTTTTATTCAAGTCTATATAAAAACCGGCCAAGTGCGAGTCGGACTCGCACACGAAGGGTTCCGTTCCATTATCTTTGTTTTTCATACAAATATATGAATAACAAAGTTATAATTTGCGGTCACTGAAAAAGTGCTATATCTCAAAAACTACTGACTGTATCTTGTTCAAACCAATTTTGGTTGGTAGTTTTTATTGAGATCTATAACATATATTTTTTTCAGATTTTTCACTCTGGTAGTTTAAGAATTAGAGGGGGGGGGACACACATTTTGGCACTTTGGGAGTGTCTTACGCTAAAATGATTGACTTTAGGAAAAAGTGGTTTTAGAAACCTCAGTACCATTTTTTAAGACCTATCCATAGACACCCCACATGTATAGGTTTGATGAAAAAAAAGGGAGCCCGCCCCTAATATTAATATTTTTTTATTTTTGTACAAAATCGTAAGCGGTTAATAAATACATCTACCTACCAAGTTTTTAACTGTGGTAGTCCTAATCGTTTCGGAATAAAGTGGTGTGACATAGGGGACGGACGGACAGACAGACAGACAGACAGACAGACAGACAGACAGACAGACATGACGAATCTATAAGGGTTCCGTTTTTTGCCATTCGGCTACGGAACCCTAAAAATGGGTAATTTTAGAGTGTAGTGTTCATTTTGTCATCATGCTAGAGGATGCTAGCATAGCAATTCACTAATCTAAGCTAAATACCTAAGTATGTACTGGACAAAAGCTATCAATGAGCAAATAATTATCAACTGACTAAATGAGACCAATAAATAAACAGAACTTGTGACATAATGAGAATGAATTCATCAACTTTGTGGATAATATTTGAATACAATGTGTATTCCACACATATGTATTAATTAGGTCACCATAACACCACAAATAGCGCCACAGCACACTAATTAAAAATAAAATATTAACCAGACACATTTGTTTGATTTTTGTGATAAATCGGTGGCTGTTGAGCTCCATATTATTTTTCTGTTGTATGCTTGGCTAGATATGAATAGTATGTATCGGTATCTTAATCAACTCATATCACAAATGCAATATAACAAAATTACTTGGTCACTGATAATGTGGAACTCACTATGGACGGTGTACATTATCATTCAAATGGGAGGGTTGAGATTCCTAGCGTCTACTGGCATAGCTACTAAACCCACCTCAGTGACTGCAGTCAGCCGGTAACATTACGTTCTAGGTAAATATGAGAAGACTAGTACCTTCTTCATCTGATATTATGGACTCATCAGGGGTGCCGGCGGCTGCGGTAGGGCCCCTCACTACGGTGGTCGTCCTGTTGTTTTGTAATCTTGTGAAGAACTCGACAGCGTAGTTGATCACGTCCCCCGGTTGCTCCAGCAGATAACTTATGGTGAACTCCAATAAGATCTCTCTAAGGTCATCCGGGACTTGAATGCGTCCGCCTTGAGGCCTGCTCATTTCTAAAGGCGTCGCCTCTCTTTCTCGATATTATCCCGTACGGAGAACGTCTAAGCGACACGATGTATTAAAACTTCGATATCATAGCCATTGAATTAGCTAAAGCGACACACCAACGAGCAAATTTTACGATGGGGAAGTAGCACTACATACAAACGTTAGTAATAAATAAAACCACACTATTATACTAAGATTCTGTTTAAATAAAGTCTTCGCTACGAGAAATTAAATCTAATGACACACTTTTTACTGAATATTCCTTGTCCTCCAGCCTGACAAATAAAAAATCTCCCTTCACTACAAGCAAAAATGGCGAATTTTGGATTGCCCTACTTCACTTCACTCACTCCCTTTGAAATAATTGCTACAAGAAAAAAAAACTTCCATAGACAAGCTAAATAAATGACAATCGATCGCCGGATATCTTTTAGTTATCTGTGGACAGACCGCTTTTCTTTCTCTTCCGAAAAAAGAAAACAAATAGAAAGTTCCTTTTGCAATACTTCCTCCTCCTGTTATTCTTGGAATTTCATTATTGTTCTCCAAGGCAAAATTTTTTAAAAGTATTCCTTTTTTTTAGCACTTACATTTTTTTATTCACCACATACTTTCGTCCAAAAACCAACAAGAGATTTCCTGATTGTAAAATTGCCTCTCACCTGCTCTCACCACTGATTTCTTATCAAAATGTTTCAAAATCTAAACATATTAATTGATAATATTCCTTATGCAAAATGCCATCATTATTATTAAAAATTTATTGTAAAAACGTAATTAACATTTTACGTAAAAAAAAGTTGAACAATCTAATGCCTCAAATAATATAGGCACGCCATCTAGCGACCAATAGTGGAATTTGTGTTACGGGCTTACGGCGGCCCAGAGCGGCCCGGATGGGTGATAAAAAGTACTTTTACAGATAAAATTAATATTTTATTGTATACATGACATAAGTATTTTT
>NWSH02000210.1:4852339-4862930 GCA_002382865.2 Heliothis virescens
TTATATGTAAATTCTAAAAAGTTTCATTTTTACTTCATTGTAGAGATGTTTTTCAATTGGGTGTAACATGCTACCTTCAATTCATGGGTATATGTCCAGTGATTATAAGGAGTTTATAAGTAGGATTTTTTATGAATATTAATAGTTTTCTTCTCCCCATATTCGGCATTCGCTTCAAAAATTTCTATGAAAGTTTTCTGGCAGATGCCGTATCATTTCATGGGATTAAATTTAATCGGCATTATAAAATGTTTGTCATGTTTTGTATTTTGATGTTGTAGGTGTTTCGTTACCGTAATTATTGTTGTTGCTGTTGTCTGTTGAGGGACTTCCTTGGTGTTGTTTGAGTTGTACTAACTCCTGTAGCAGCGCCGTTAGAACTGCCTGTTGTTGTTGTTGCGCGGCGAGAAACGCCGCGAATTGTTCAGCATTCATGTTTTGTTGCTGAACAACACAATTTTACTCGTCGCCAATGATAAAAAGTACTTTTACAGATAAAATTAATATTTTATTGTATACATGACATAAGTATTTTTATATAAAACAAATGACATATATTTTAGATGAGAATGAAATGACTTAAGAATCTATGATTTATGAAATGAGTTTGTAACAATGGGTGACAAAATTACGCAATAAGAATCAAAGACCAGGAATCCATCTACGACGAAAATAAAATTATGACTTCAATTGATGAATACTCAATAATATTACTAATTCGTTCGCAAATTCTGATACAGAACAGTATACACTAGAATTTCGGGAATCTACACTTTTACGAGTTTGTTTGAACGCGAATGCGAACGAATTCCAGAAATTCTTTCAGTGTTAGATAGCCCATTTATCGAGAAAGGCTATAGGCTACTTTTTATCTGGGTGCGCGGAGTAGTTCCCACGGGACACTGATGAAACCGCTGATGGAAGCTAGTATTATTATATGTGTGAATAAAAACATAATCTTCATGTACAAGAGTTTATTTCTTATCTTTTTTATAACAATATAAAACTTTCCATAAACGAAAAATCAACACCTAAACAACTTATCCATTAGCGATTCATCTGACTGCGAATCTATAATCTTTTTCTTCACATAACAGTATTTTGTCAAAGAATTTTTCAGGGGGTGCGCTACAATCTTTTCGGGTATCGCATAAGGATTAAATTCAGTAATTTCTTCTTCATTATCGTCATCTGAAAACAAATCTACCTCTGGACCCGTCACAGTACAGAGCTTGATACATTCATATTTTTCAAGAAACATACAAATATCTTGGACAGCTCTATAAGTTAAATATTCACACTTTTCTGATAAATACACAACGGATGACCCCGGTTTTTCGAATATTAAATTCATGACGACACCACACCATTTGAAGAATATTTCAAGTTTCACTTTGCCAGTTAAAGTCAGCCATGGGGTGACTATAATGTATTTCTCTCCTATCTTAACCGTCCATGGTTTTATGTGCTTGGTAAGAACGATAACGTTTTCGTAGAAACCCACGCGTTTAGCAACTTTCTTCATTTCAAGTTCTTGCAATTTCTTGATCAGCTGTGCGTCGTCAAAACCGGTGACATTCTGTAAAAAAAGTTGCTTTATCTATATTTGTTGGGTAAGTATATTATTATTACTTCTGAAACTTTTTGTCGTCAGTGAACATTGCGTGAGTGGCTGCGTAGAAACCAATTCTATGTATCAGCGGGTAGTGTGTGGGTGTGGGGGAGGGTATGGTCTATGGAGATATGCTCGGAATTTAGTTTCGAAACGGCATCGAGTTTTAGGAGAGTTGTACCTAACAATAATTTGTTAGTAAATCAACAACACTTCACACTAATACCATAAAGTAGAAGTTTGGATGTTCGTTGCTTTTTCATGCAAAGAACTGCTTAACGGATTTTGATGAAACTTGTTAGTAATATAGCTTATACGTTAGAATAAGGTGTAGACTACTTTTTATTCGGATGCGAAAAGTAGTTTCCTCGGGACGCGTGTGAAACCGCGGGCGTAAGCCTGTTTTACATAGTTACCTGAAGCTCCGCAAATGTGGCTCCGTTTTCAGCTTTTTTATCCAAATGTAACACTATCGGATCTTCCGTATCTAATTTTGATTTTATTTCTCTACCATCTATGGCAGGGTAACTGAAAAATAAGATTTTACAATGTTAGATAGCCAATTATAAATATAGCAAAACCCATTAAAAAAAATTGGAATATTAACTACCTTGACAAGTATTTCACACCATTATCCGTATCCAAATGTTTGAAAAGATCAGAAATTCTGATTACATCAGACTTATTTTTCAACCTCAATGTTCCAGTTTTCAATTTGTATTTAGTGTCTATAGTTAAAACGTTGATCTCTTCTTGCATAATGGGTGCACCGGGCGGAGCCGTGATAACGGGCGCCGTGGTAGACTCAACGTCTAAAACATTATATGCATGCATTTCGCAATACACTGTATTAATTTCAGCAGACCCTTTCACGTCATTCTCAGTCTGTTCCGCGTCTAATATAGTACAAATATTGTCAACGTAATCAGAGTTCAGACGATTACTCCATTTGCGTTGATACAGCGCAGATATTTTATACGACGACTGGCATATGTCCTCTAAATCTTGTTTACGCATCAGGTTGTTAAATATCTTCTCTTTAGCTGCTATGGCGCCACATTTTCTGAGCTGGTCCACAGCAGCTCTCAAGGATCTTTCAGGATACTGTTTGAAAGTGTTGTATATTTTTTTGCCCAAATCAGTACTGATATCAGAGTCTAAAGTCTGCATTATAGTGAGCACGATTGTTTCTTTCAATTCAACATGGTCTGGTGTCCTGAACATGTTACACATTTTACTTTCACTTGATGCTGTTATTGTGAAATGGTTGTGGAAATCTTCTAGGTCCAAGGCGACACACGGGACCTGACGGGAGTACGATCTAGATCGCATCACCTCAGAGATAAGCCATACTAACTCCATCATGGGTATTCGAGCTTTGTTGATAAATTTCGTCATATTCGCCGAGTATTGAATCTTCATCTTCTTCAAGAGTCCCTCATATTTTTGGATCAGATTTGGTCTCCTCTTCATTTCGTTTATGATGCATTGCTTTTCATAAAACAATGAACCGTTTGATTCCAGTACTAACGCTCGCCTGTGGCATACGACTTTCGTTTTTTTAGGATCCTTGATTGAAAGGATATCTTTGGAAGCAATGTTTCTAACTATGACACTGCCAGGTTGTGAGTTAGGACTCATAATCGTTATGGCAGCTTTGCACATAGTTATGATCATATCTTCCTGTTTGGACCACCTAACTGTGCCATCATTTCTTCTTCGAGCTAGTTTTCCCATCCTAGATCTTTCCACTGGCGCTTTTGGAGGTGGTTTCGGTTTGGTTCGTTTCTTATTTATTTTCAGTTTGGGCAATTTGACTGAAATTTTCTTCTTTGGAGAAACGTGACTTTGTACAGGTCTCATGTAGTAGGTTTGCCAAAGTCGTGGTATCTCCATGTAGAAGCACGAGTCAAAGCCGCATGGCCCATTGCCGTCGCCATGTCGAGCTCCATTGTCGTATGTTTGGACTTCTTCCTCCAACCTTTGTGGTGGCCTTAGCTGTTTCCTGCCTCTCTTAGCTAACTCTATGACGGTGTTTGTGCTGATCTGATACACATCGCTCCAATACCTAGTCACATCTTCAAATGTTTCGAAATAATACGATTTTTCCGTAACTTTTTCTTCAGTGGTTCTGGGCCATATACCTGAAGTGTCTAATATTGACGCGCGACGATTTACGAAGAATAAGAAACTTGTGTACGTTTCGGCAACGGTGCTGTTGTTTGATTGTGCCGGCTGTTTCACTAGCTGTATGAGCCCAAGCATGGCTAAAACTTTTAGATTCAATCTTAAAGCATTTTGTAGAGTGTTTGACCCCAATAGTGTCTCATAAATGTGTTTAGGAACGTCTTTAAGTTTCATTTGGAGGTGGCTCTCTTTTATCAACTGATTGATTTCCGTCTTGCCCATAGTGCCCAAATTGTTTATAACGAACTCTATAGTTACTTCTTGAATAAAATCGACTATGCTGACGAACCCACGTGGTAAAGAATGTGATTCTGGTGGCACATGTTCGAAGTAAGCAAATTTTATGAGAAACTCGTGAAGTTTTTGTATTTTCATGTAGCGAGGATACGAAAATTGTGTCAGACAAGGAGCTGTCTCTTCCTGATTATCTTTTTTGATGTTCATCTTTTTAGTTGCAATGGCTCTCAAACATATCTCCTTGTATTTCGCTTTCATTAAAGGATCTGTTGCCTTTACATGTGGGGCGCAAATTAAAACGGAATATTTTTGTATGCCAGGCCATTTGATTTTATAAATTTTGACATGCCCATCTGTGACTAACTTCTGTATAAACGATTTTAAGGCTTTCGTGTCCATGGGCGGTTCATTTACTTCTTTCGCAACTAAGTTAGTTAGTGTGATGTATCCGCAAACATATTGTCTATCTTTGAGTACTTTGAAAATACCGTTAGCAAATGTCAACTGCCTCAGTGTGGGGTTTTTCTTGAATGTTCCCAGCGATTTTGCACTTTCAAAGCCTTCTAGAACTTTCACTTCTGTAATTACATGTTCTGGATTTGTATCTACGTCCATATTTGTATTAGTTTCATCACAATTATCTTTATTAGGTGGTTGTTGGTCAATTTCAGTATTAAGTCCTTTTTCTTTTTCAAGTTTTATTCTTTTAAGAGGTATGTCATCATCACCTGATGTTGTAGGCTCTTGTGGAACCTCTTTCTGGGTTGGTTCATCATCAATTTGGTTCTCTTTCAAGTATTCTAGGAATTTCTTCTTTTCTTCTGCATATTTGACATCCATTTCTCCAGTGGCCGCTATGGCAATATACCTGTAATATAATGCATTATTTATTTAATTACTTTCTTGTGGTGTGTTTTTTTTATCTATATCAATATTATAAAGCTAAAGTGTTACTTTAATGAGATATTGATCCTATTGAAATAAAACATTGTCTGGTAGCCCATTTATCGAGAAAGGATGTAGGCTATTTTTTTCATTCGAGTGTTCGAAGAATTTCTCACAGTACGTCGTGGAACCACTGGCAGAACCCAGGGTGACAATTATTTACCTAGCAATCCTCTGTTTTCCTTTATCCTCAAGGTACTCTCTAACAATATTTCGTTGCTTGAAGAGTTTGCAAATGCCTCTACTGGTATAGAACTCGACACCCAACAATTGGGCCAGTTGTAGCTGAGTCAGGCCTTCAAGACCAGCATCCAAGACCCGTTCGTAAGCCTGTCTCATGAGGCTGACACCAACTTTGTATTGGCACTTGAGAGGAGGTTCCTGGGAATCTTCGTCAGATTCGGAAGACTCGTCACTCTTAGACGATAGGAAGATGAATTTTCTTTTGAGATTACCCTTTGTTTTCTTTGATTTCTCGTCTGCTATAACTGTTCTCTCTTCCTGGAATTAATTTAATTTACGTAAGTGAAGTCATATTTTGCCTCTAATTCACTGAGATATCAGAAATGCTTTTGATATCCAAGTTTGAGGTCAGAATATTGTAAGCGGTGATTGCTATATTATAAGGCTGTAATAAATAATGCATTAGAGTAAGATTGGGTGAGCGGCAAGCTAAAAATATTCCACATTGAGCCCACCAACAGGTATGCTCAGGGCAGTGAGTAAAGGCATATCCCCGTGTTAGGGGAGGCCTTTGACCAGCAGTGGTCGTCTTTCAGCTATGACGAAGATCAGAAAGCGGCTTGCTAAAATGGCTAGAGCTATGATAACTAAATACTTACAAAATTGAAGATGTTCACAGTTTTTTGCAATCTCCTATTCTGCTTCTGTGTGATCAGTCCTTTTTTCAGAATAACTTCAATTTTCTCACTGTAATCTGGTTTTTTCATCAAATATTCTATAACATCGTGTAGGCCACCTGATTTGGGCATTGTAAGAATACTTGGTTGGTTGAATCTCTTCAGTCTGACTAGCAGAACTTTGACCCCCTTGCCTGCTATAATCATAGTAAGATTTCGCGATCCAATTAAGTCTAAACCGCGTAAATAGTTCCGACTATAGAACAGCGCTTTTGGATCTTTGATTATTTTACTCAGGTTTGTTAGACCCACCGTTGATTGGCCCTAAAAATACATAATATTATGTTTTGTAACAATTTCGTGAAAAAAAGATACAGTAAGACACCTATTTTCTGTTATTAAGTGCGCATTTCATTTGTACTAATATTATTAGGACGAAGCTTGTTTGCTTGAATGCACAAATCATAGTTACTTTTAGTTTTAGATATCCCCTTTCTGGAAGATTGCTACAGGCTACTTTTGATTTTGTACACCTGGGTGTACAAAGTAGTTGCAACCGGTAGCAGAAGCTACTTGATTAGACATGATAGCAAAGGCACATATAAATTTAGTAAGAACATCTAGCATTTGTGTAATACCTACATTACTTCTAGATTTTCCTATCAACTCCAACATGCAGTAATGAACACTCGTCATCTGAGCTAAATATGATATTGGCATGTGTGGGGCTAGGGCTCGCCACCTGTCCTCCTTGTTAGCTACCAACGCCAGGGTGTCTCCGTACTCAGATATTATAGCTGCATACGGTTTACTTTTTAATACAGCAGGAGGAATTAATTTTCTTGTGTCATAATATTTAGAGGAGCCATATTCTCCTTCAATAGGTTTGTATTCGTAAGGGCCGTCGAAGTAGCAATCCTGAAATAATAATGAAAGAAAATGTGATTTTTTGAGTTGATAAATTGTGATTTGCTTATTAAAATCAATTTGACCACACAAATTGTAGCTTATGATTGTACCATACAAATAATTTTGTGCAACTGAAGTAAGCAGGCTGGCTGCACAGAAAATAATTATTAAAAATGCAACAACACTCCTAAATTCAGACTCACTAATTTATTTTGCAAACAGTTGTCTAGAGCAGTGGTTCCCAATTTGTGGTTAGTTTTATTACTTGATTTACATGATTTATTATTTTACTTGATTATTAAATTAAATCCTTAATAAAAGAACCTGTCTGCATTAAACATCTCAACTAACTAACTGATAACACAGTTGGTTACTGTTCTATGCAACATTTGCTTATTTAGCCAGTAGGTACTCCGACTGCGAAAAAATATATTTTTTTTTACATTACACAACATTCCTGCTGTAAAGGGAATGTTGATAAGGCCTGTACAAATAAGGTTTGAGGTCTCTTGAAATGATACGAAAGAAAAAAGAAATGGGAAACACTGCTCTAGAGTTTGTTTGTATATTCTATGTTTTCTACAGTTTGATACAATGAACTTACGGGCTCTTTCAAGTGTCCAGTATTCTCATCTATAATTTCAAATCTATCAAGTAATTGAACATGTGGTAGTGGCTCCGGTAACTCGTAGACGGAAACTTTGCCACAATTCACAATATATGTCCAATATCGCGCTTTCATTTTGTCTGTAATTTCTGCAGACAAACATTTTCGTAATCGCCTCCATAAAAGATCCACTGAAATCCCTTCAAGGCCTTCTAAAGCAATTTCATCAATGAGTATATGTTTATAATTAGCAGTAAATTGGTTTAATATATTAGTTTCCATTTTAATAAATTAATTTAAAATCCTCACAATGAAAACAAACATTGCTCGCACTTCGCAGCTTTCAGCAATCACATGTGTGAATAACGTCAGTCACGTCACTGTCAGTGTCACGTCTAAAAATGTTGAAAATGTCCATATTTCGATTTCAGGGAACTGGAATGCTTTCAAAGTTTTTTTATTATGAGTGAAACAATGTCTTTTCAGCCCAGAAAAAAAATGGGCCCTTTTCGGAAGGTTACTCAGATGCGCGCATCTTATAGTTATGTTCCGATTACGAAATACTCACAATTACACTATACTTCACCTCATGTATATGTTACGGCTAATACCCGAAGTGCGGCTACACCTACTTTTAGCCGGTTAGAACTAGGTGTATCCACTTACTCTTGGTTAAACCTAGTATTAGCCGATTATTTTCGGGTAGAACTAGGTGTAGCCTTCATCATGCCGGCTACAACTAGGTTTGGCCATTCCCTGTTGGATAAAACTAGGTCTATCCGATATTATTCCGGCTAGAACTAGGTCCAGACTATCCCTGTTGGATAAAACTAGATGCAAACAAGTTGAAACAAGTAACAAGCGGCGCTTGGCTCACGCGAGTCACGCGCGGCCCTTTGTTTTAATTAGTTAAAATGTGATTTATAAGAATACTAGCCGTTTTCTCGCGGTTTCACTCGCATCTCGTGGGAATTACTGCCCGTACCCGGATAAAATATAGCCTATGTCACTCGTGGATAATGTAGCTTTCGAATGGTGAAAGAATTTTTAAAATCGGTCCAGTAGTTTTTGAGCCTATTCATTACAACCAAACAAACAAACAAATACAAAGTTTTCCTCTTTATAATATTAGTATACATAGATAGTATAGAAAAAACTCAAAGTTTTTATATTGAATGCTTTTTTATTAATTTAAAAAAGCTCTGCCGATAGCATGCTGCCTATAACTATGTAGCCAATCCCTGTTAGATAAACTAAGACACGCGCTTGCTGCTGCGGACGCTGTGAGTCACACTCGCTAGTAGACTGCAATAGATCAGCAGCAACCGGTGTCACAAAACTGCAGAAGCGCGGTGCCTCGCTATGCTCTCCACCCACCGCCGCTGCTTACAGATGCTGTGAGGCCATGAGTGTGACGCGGGGCGAAAGGCTTTGGCGGACACACCATCTAAGTTTTATTCCAATAGGATTAGTCTGGACTGGAGGCTGGAATGATATCGGAGAGACCTAATTTTATCCAACAGGAAATGGCCAAACCTAGTTGTAGCCGGCATGATGAGGCTACACCTAGTTTTACCCGAAAATAATTGGCTATACTAGGTTTAACCAAGAGTAAGTGGCTACACCTAGTTCTACCGGCTAACTAATAGTGTAGCCCACTTCGTGTATTAGCCCGGATAACATATTACAGCCGCAATACTTAACATTTTATTTCATTATCTACACGATGATTAATACAAGAAAAGAGAAGATTTCTACTCAGGGTGTTTTAACTGTGTGAATACGATGTATCGAAAAATCAAGGACAACTTTTGAAATATGTAGTTTTAATCAACATTACAGAAAAAGTTTTTAGAGCTGGATCGACTGACCGACTGGGTCGAGAGAATTTCTCAGCAACTATCTGCTGGTTTAATCTTTGTGCTGATGAAACTTTTTATCAGATGCGGGCTGTAATTTGTGGACTGCCCATAACAATGGTAACCTAGCCCGATTGTCAGCCACAGTGGCACTGTTCTTCATATACCTAAGGAGATCAGCTAGATACGCAAGACATTATGTGCACAGCACTACCAAAATATAAGACATTATGTGCACAGTCAGAGAATTCTATAGCCGAATGATACGGAAAACAATCCGAAACGACCGGAGAGGCACCAGGTGCAGGACCGATATTAACGTGCTCCTCGATGACGGATGTATGGAATCTGCTTTGTGAAAATTCTAAAATCCACAAGCGATTTCGGCCTGCTGACGCCGAGAATCGAACCCGATACCTCTTGATGACTAACGAGGCAGACAGAGGGTTGCCTTAGTGGGCTGGGACAGGGTGCTTTGGAACTCCTTTGGTCGCTTGTAGCAACCTCGCCGCCGCCGCCGATAATTTGTTAGGCGCGCATCATCATCATCAAAACTAAAAGTTTCTCGTTCGGTTCTTGTGACGGTTAAATTTTGGAATATGGAGGTTCAAATAAATAACCAGTTTCGAGTTTCAATATTTTATTTACTAAAGAAAGGAATACATTTTATCGCTTTGCTAAATATTTAGCATATAATATTAATAATATTTTAATGAGAAAATAACATAACATTTCAAACAATGAAGAGTAAATATAAAACTTTGCTTCACAAGCTGCACTATTTCATATTTTTGCAATCAATGTTTTACAAATCTATTTGTCTCTAGTTATAAAAAATTGCACTCTAATAAATAGGGGCAGGAATAAGTGTAACAGTTCTATCACTGCAATTGCGTTGCATTATATTTATAAAACCCCTACTTATAAACCTATGCTTAAAAGAAACTAAAACTAGACTTCTGCTTTAATGTTTAAATTCTGTTTCGACTCGACTTTTAACAATGTTCGGAGGCAATATAGGTTACAACTTCAAAGCAAAGAGCTCTACCGGCCTACATCTTTATGTCCACGTGGAGAAAGAGCAAACAATAATAAGATAGTACAAAACATGTATGAGTTTGAGAATGAAAAGGTGAATTTTATTATTTAATCATAGGCTTTATCATAGATTACCAAACTTCATCAGGTATAGACATAGTGATTGGAATAACAGTAATGTAATAAGTGAATTTTATCTGTAAATGATGACGTTATACATTATGATACTAGTAAAATTGTATGAAGTTATGTTCATGAGGTTGCAAAAATAAATTGATAGACCTATTTTCAATATTCTTTTTCGAGTTTCTAAAGGGCGGTAACTATGCGATAAACT
>NWSH02000210.1:4862955-4914524 GCA_002382865.2 Heliothis virescens
ATACTAGCCGTTTTCCCGCGGTTTCACTCGCATCCCGTGGGAATTACTGCCCGTACCCGGATAAAATATAGCCTATGTCACTCGTGGATAATGTAGCTTTCGAATGGTGAAAGAATTTTTAAAATCGGTCCAGTAGTTTTTGAGCCTATTCATTACAACCAAACAAACAAACATACAAAGTTTTCCTCTTTATAATATTAGTATACATAGATAGTATAGAAAAAAACTCAAAGTTTTTATATTGAATGCTTTTTTATTAATTTAAAAAAGCTCTGCCGATAGCATGCTGCCTATAACTATGTACAGCCAATCCCTGTTAGATAAAACTAAGACACGCGCTGCTGCTGCGGACGCTGTGAGTCACACTCGCTAGTAGACCTGCAATAGATCAGCAGCACCGGTGCTCACAAACTGCAGAAGCGCGTGCCTCGCTATGCTCTCCACCCCACGCCGCTGCTACAGATGCTGTGAGCCATGAGTGTGACGCGGGGCGAAAGGCTTGGCGGGACACACATCTAAGTTTTATCCAATAGGATTAGTCTGGACCTGGAGCTGGAATGATATCGGAGAGACCTAATTTTATCCAACAGGAAATGGCCAAACCTAGTTGTAGCCGGCATGATGAAGGCTACACCTAGTTTTACCCGAAAATAATTGGCTAATACTAGGTTTAACCAAGAGTAAGTGGCTACACCTAGTTCTAACCGGCTAAAACTAGGTGTAGCCGCACTTCGTGTATTAGCCGTAACATATACACCGCACTACTTAACATTTTATTTCATTATCTAACACGATGATAATACAAGAAAAGAGGAAGATTTCTACTCAGGGGTGTTTTATGTGTGAATACGATGTATCGAAAAATCAAGGACAACTTTTGAAATATGTAGTTTTAATCAACATTACAGAAAAAGTTTAGAGCTGATGACTGACGACTGGGTTCGAGAGAATTTCTCAGCAACTATCTTGCTGGTTTATTTTGTGCTGATGTGAAATTTTTATCGATGCGGACTGGGAATTGTGGACTGCCCATAACAATGGTAACCTAGCCGATTGTCAGCCACAGTGGCTGTTCTCATATACCTAAGGAGATCAGCTAGATACGCAAGACATTATGTGCACAGCACTACAAATATAAGACATTATGTGCACAGTCAAGAATTCTCATAGCCCGATGATACGAAAAATCCGAAACGACCGGAGAGAGACCAGGTGCAGGACCGATATTAACGTGCTCCTCGATGACGGGTGTATGAATCTGCTTTGTGAAAATTTCTAAAATCCACAAAGCGATTTCGGCCTGACCCGAGAATCGAACCCGATACCTCTTGATGACTAACGAGGCAGACAGAGGGTTGCCCTTAGTGGGCTGGGACAGGGTGCTTTAGGAACTCCTTGTCGGCTTGTAGCACCTCGCCAGCCGCCGCGGCCGATAATTGTCTAGGACGCCATCATCATCATCAAAACTAAAGTTCTCGTTCGGTCTTGTGACGGTAAATTTTCGGAATATGGAGGTTCAAATAAATAACCAGTTTCGAGTTTCAATATTTTATTTACTAAAGAAAAGGAATACATTTTATCCTTTGCTAAAATATTTAGCATAATATTAATAATATTTTAATGAGAAAATGATCATAACATTTCAAACAATGAAGAGTAAAATATAAAACTTTGCTTCACAGAGCTCACTATTTCATATTTTGCAAATCAATGTTTTACAATCTATTTGTCTCTAGTTATAAAAAAATTGCACTCTATAAATACGGGCAGCGAATAAGGTGTAACAGTTCTATCACTGCAATTGCGTTTGCATTATTATTTATAAAACCCCTACTTAAACCTATGCCTTAAAAGAAACTAAAACTAGACTCTGCTTTAAGTTTAAACTCTGTTTCGACTCGACTTTAACAATGGTTCGGAGGCAATATAGGTTACACTCAAAGCAGAGGCTACCTGGCTACATCTTTATGTCACTGGAGAAAAGAGCAAATAATAAGATAGTACAAAACATGTATGAGTTTATGAGAATGAAAAGGTAATTTTAATAATCATAGGTTTATCATAGATTACCAAACTATCATCAGGTATAGACATAGTGAATTGGAATAACAGGTAATGTAATAAGTGAATTTATCTGTAAATGATGACGTATACATTATGACTACTAGTAAAATTGTATGAAGTTATGTTCATGAGGTTCAAAAATAAATTGATAGACCTATTTTCAATATTCTTTTTCGAGTTTCTAAAGGGCGGTAACTATGCGATACTAAAGGCACACTATTAGAAACTCACTATCACTTAGCATGGAAGATAAAGGTTTAATTTTAATCTGTGTTCGGACTTCCATCACGCATGCGCGTATCTGCAAAGATGGCGGAACAAAGTTTAAATTTAAACTAACGCTTATAAATCTTGTAATTAATGGTCGGTTCATGGGAATTAACGGGTTTCGTTTATACTACAGGTGCAAATAGGTAATATAGTTAGGCACTTCCCACAGTTACATCGTGATATACCGTCCCGCTTTCCTTATCATAAAATGTTTAAGTAATAGATTAGGTAGGTATAATCTTAAAATTCATGGTTCAATGACCAAAATAATTCAAATTGTATTTCAATATCAGTTAGAATTAATGTTCGTTATTTATGCAATTGCGTTTATTGCACGGATTTTCCGTATTCTAATTATTTGTTTTTTATTAAACGCGACCTACTTACTGAAAAGGTACCTAATTGAACATTTTGTGATAAGGAAATCCTTTACGTAGAAAACAAAAAATCTGCGTTGCTGCTAACAATTCTAATTTTAAAATTCTAACGCACAATTTTGAAATTAGAACTCCGAGAAAACTTTCCAAGTAGAAAAATATGACATACGCAGCGAAACCAAACGTATTTATCCTTATCGTGTAGAGGCCTACAGTTCACTGAGTATCGAGGCATACATCTAATTTTGCACTAAGGCAATAGTCATTAAAAGTGAATATAATTTATTAAGGTATACTTTAACGTTCTGTAAATATTTAACGAATAGCGTGTCGCGTAACCATACACCAGGTCTCAGTGAAAAGTGGCACTTACCCGCCTGGCTTTAGAACTCATTCTTCGTATTTACATGCTATAACATATAGTAATTATGTGATGGATAGTTTGAGAGTAACGTGACGTAACGAGCTATACCTTAACATTATATTTTTAATAAAAGTTGCGGATCATCTTTATTTAATCCAATCTGTTACTTAGTTCTTTATTTCAATAAAAGTCTTCAATTTCTAACACTAAGGCTTCGAGTTTCAAACAAAATTAAGCGGTCTATTATAATCTACGTTACGATACGATCTATATAATTCTCAATATATTATAAATCAATATTTTTACGCTTAGTCCAAGAAATTTCTAGGCATGTTTATGATTACATTTAACTTTACGAGTATAAAAAGGTGGTTCAGTAATTTAAACGTAGAAATGGTTATTGTACATTTCATCAATATTTTTTTTTAAGTAATACAAAAAAACAATTCTTAACAATTCATTTTTCAAAAATTTCTTGCGCTTACATGCTAACGCTTAAATTATTTACTCGACGAAAACTAATTACATTACAGAACTTGCTATTTACAAGGTACTAGCCTCACTTACGTATGTACGTGTTAATTAATTTTCGCATTACAAGCTGTGAAAATGGCAACCACGAGTTTATGGTTTGACAAGGTTGAGTGACAACTATGACCCCAAGTATAAGTCGACTACTCCAAACGAAGCGCCTCACTAGGGTTAAGTAACGGAATATACAGGGTGGGCCAGGAATTAGTTAACATTTTAAAAAATCATTAAAAAAAAACTATTTGATTTACATCAAAAATTATTTATGTAAGAGATAGCTTATAAAAGGGAAATTACTTTTTAAAAATAATATCATTTAAATTGCCACCATCACGGCGTTGGCATTCCTCTAAACGAGCACGAAAATTTTCGAATTTGGATCGCGCCGAACTGAAGCTGAAACTCTCTGCACGTTCTCATCACTCCGTGAAGTCCGTGGGCCGCCGGTTTGCTTCACATTTAGCGTCGATCCGGTCTCTTCAAATTTGTTTACCCATTTCTTTATTAAAACTGAGCTTGGGCACTCATTTAGGTCGTGTAAATGGAATTCCACGCGAAATAGACGCCGCAGTGATGAGCGAACTATTGTTTAAGTAAAATTGCTTTACGCAAAAGGCACACTTCGGTCCCGTGAAGCGATCCATGTCAACTAAATTTCCAAGAACTGAGCTAGCTGTTAGACCTCTCCCCGCGCCACGCCCCTCTGCTGTTTGCGCGCGAAGTCAAATTCAAATGTAAACAAATTCATGGCCCACCCTGTACATACAATCAACTCTTATGACATCATAACAGTAATCTGTAACATGATAAATATTTTTTAAATACTACTTGACTAAGGACTGCAAGCTTTATACTTTTAATATTTATTCTTTTTGCCATTTCCACAGTTTGTAAATATACATTTTCCGAACAATTCTGCCATATTAAAGCATCTACATATCGTATGGATTAATTAATTTAAAAAATAAACTGTGCGTTGCTTTGGTTAATTATAAAATAAGTATACAAATTGGCAGTTATATTCATATAAAATAACAACTTGATTAAGTAATAAATGTTATTAGCAAACACTACTATAAATAAATAATTTACATTAAAATCATGGCATCTTTGGTATTATATAAAAATGAAAAATAAACATGAGTATTATGAAGGCAATGTCGAGAATGCCTTTTTTTATTATTATGGCGTATAAAAATTATGTTCTGTTTACTGCCGAATAGCTCTGACAAGAAAATACATCTTCGCTTCGTGCATTTAAGTCTGGATTTTTAGATGAGTTAACATTAATTGATTTTGTCAGTAGCACTCCCGATAGATGTCGCCAGAGCTCTGAGGCAGTATCTATAGTTTCCATTACGTCTTGTCTACTGTAATCGCTACTCTAGAGGCGCTATGTCCGCACTAACTCAGTCCAAAATAAAACGGAATCTTTGTAATGTACAAATTACAATCCTGCCACACACACTTAGGCACTAAGTCATTACAAATAGAATTGACATTTTCTTTACACACATTCAATTGTCAACAATGAGCGAAGATGAGTTTGAACACTATACAATCTCGGGTTCAAAGTAACTGCTAGCTAGATTACAAAATAATTCATAAAGCGATTATTCAACGAGAACGTTCTAATTCCTCGGCAATTACAAAATTAGCAACAGGAACGTCTTTCGAAAAAGGATTTTTACAAACGTTTTGGCCCACATTTCTGGAAAGTTAATTTATAGAAACGACAGTAGACAAAAGGAGACGTCGTCAGTGTCACAGAATGTATGTACACAATGATCACAGTTACCGGTCGTAACTACACAATGGCGCACCAACAATCTAGATTGGCAATGTGGCATCACAGTGCCGCCTTAACTATATTATATGTATCTATGTATACATAATAGCTAAATCTATAACATTATCCAATAATTATCAAAACGACCTCCTAGTAATCTAAATACACCCATAAGAAGCACTTTTTAATGAATGAATAAGTATCAGAACTTTACATATCATTTTATACATGGTAAATATAATTTATATCATATTTTGTGTTTCATAATGTCATTGTTTCAACTATAATGTTATAATCATCGTTTAATCTAGGTATAGCTCGGCAACACACACAACACCACATGTTGAACAAAAAACATTTGCGTGTCTTCATTATCAGGTGAGTTGCTGGGTGTTGTAGCCAATGTTGTCGAGTTATAGTAACGCTAAAACTTTAGAATAAGAGAACCCTCCCTATATTTAATGACGTTATGCTAAAAATAGTAGTTATGTAAAAAAGCATCTTGTGACTCCATTGCAACTCTTCCATTTTGTTGAAAACATTGCCGATCGAACAGTGTTGCAAAAACTGCAATGACAATCACAGTTTTAAATTAACTATTCGTTAACATGTTACCAACAAAAACTTATATTTTCTCCTACATTATTTGTAAACTATGTATATTCTAAACAATCTACAATTTGTTACATTATTCCTCTTACATACATCAATCGATAATATTGTTCCGTCTTTTAAAAAAAATACATATTTTTTTGTCTCACATCCTCTGACCATAGATACGATCAATTTAGATTGTGGATAATCACCAGTACGTATATAATATTTATTTTCATGGAAGAATGTTTTGTATCAGCATTTGTATCAACAATCCACATTTAAACATAGTATCTATACTATCAAGTTACAAATCATTTAGAATTCCGCCATTCGCTTAACAGCTCAATAGCTTCAACAGGCAATACGACGTAGTATCCACGTTTGATTCACTAGAGGGTCAATATCGTCGGCAATAACAAAACGCGTTCGGTCGAACGTCACTCAGTCGAATACGATTCGAATAACAATGTTTAATTTTGGAATGTCATAATCACGTTGGTTAGTGTCGTCACGTGGGTGGGGGGCGGTGTCCGTATGACGTAGACGGCACGGGCGACGTGCGGGGCGGGGAGCGGGGCGGCGCGCTAGTTGCGGTAGATGTAGGCGCAGGGCTGCGGCGCGGGCGGCGGCGGCGTGGGCGGCCGCTCGCCCGACGGCGACGGCGACGACGACGGCGGCGACGGCGACGACGACGATCCGCCGCCACTCGCCGACGCAGAGCCCGAGCCGCTGCTGCGCTGCGACACTGCAACACATGGAAAAGCTTAAACAACAGTCGAAAACCACTAAACAAATATTTGAAGCCAAGAATTGGTAAAATCTTTAAACTTAGTTAATTTTTGTTTGTTACACTTATCATGCAAGTACATTAAAACAGCAGAACCGATTGAGATGAGATTTGGTGTGGAGATAAGTGGGACCATGAAGACACCCACGAAGTAAGCTGTCTTGTTAATCCAGTGGAACCATAGGAATCAGATTAAGAGAAGCTGAAGTAGAATAGAACTTACCCAAAGTATGGTGGTGGTGCGTATTATGTTTATGATGATGCATTTGGTCGCGCGAATCCGCCCCGCTTGTTTCTCAGAGGTACACCTTCTTCACTGATCGCGTGGTCGAGAAGCCATTGTCGTTGCCCCGCCGGTACCCATCGCCCTGCGGTCCGAATATTCCTGTGTTAACTGACATGCCTAGGTGAATAAGCGTGCGTGAGTTAGTGGAATGAATGAATGGTTATTAGCAGGTTGAAATGCACTTGAGATTTTAAAAATACTTTCATGGAGACAGTAATTATTGCAGATATTACTAATTTCAATCTTTATTTTATATTAACACTTAAACTTAGTCAAAGTTAAGTCACAAGTGTTTTCGTAGATATTATATTTTCTTTGAAAAGACTCATTGTTTATGTGGACGATATAATTATTTGTTTAAAATCTCACGGACATTTCAACAAAAATGGTAAGGCAATGGAAATGGAATAATGACGTTGTTAATGGATTAAACGATTATTTTAGTTAGTAAATTAATGTTAACATGGAAGATTATGACGAATATAAAAACGAATCATGCAATATGGGTGATGATGAGAGAGAGCAAGGTGACAAGATAAGTTCAGTACAAACTTACTTTGAAACAGCATTGAACTGTTCTACCAGATTCAGTAGATAATAATTAAAGGAAAAGGGTTAGAGCGCATAGAATTGGAAGAAATATTTTAGTGGTTATGTTGGAAAGTCATGCAAATCGCTGAATCTTCATACAGGTATAATAAAGATGACAATACTCCCAGAGACCTTCGAAAATGTTGAAGATGCGATATATTGGTTTGGTTTTTTGCCGTCCTTTAAATAGCTTTAAAGATGTGCGTCTCCGCATAAAATAATTTGTCCCCAGAACTTTAAATCCGTCGTCCCATACCTGTAAAAACGATCACAGCAAGCCATGCAAGAGAATAAAAAAGAGAATAACTGACATTGACCTGATGAGAGCGAAGGGTTCCGAAGTTGTCGCGACGGTAGGCGTCAGGCTGGAACTGGAACAGCGTCTCATGGTGAGGATGGTACGGGGGGTGCTTGCGCAGAGTCGCGCGGGGGGACGCCGGCTTCGGCTGCGGAGCTAGAACCGGCTCCGCGTACGTCACTTCTTCTACTTGCTGCAACAGCTTCGGCTCCGCTTGGATCCTGTAACGACGTCAATATTAAGTATTTGCTAGAATAAGAACAGCATCCTATAAAACAGAACACTAATATTTTGTTATTTGTTAAGAATTTTGTGTTAGTTCAAATTAAGTCTAGGTTAGTCACAAATCAATTGAACCCTAAACAAAATACAAACCTATTAATATTCTGCCTTTGTTCGAAATACTCATACTCAGTATCGGGGTAAGGCATATTGTCATCGTCGTCCTTTTTGCATCTCCTGCCGCAGATGTAGCCGGCTGCGAAGCCTGCACCTAACGCAGCTAAAGCACCTGCCGCTACTGCTAAAGCTAAGGTTTCTACTGAGTACGCAGCTGGGGGCGGATCAGCTGCAAGCACCTCGGGACCTAAAAACAAAAGCATTGATCATCAAATTGCTCTACTAAATAATATCGGTAATGTTCCAGAATGTGATGAAATGCAGTGATTCAATTAAACAGCATCAGATAATGAAACATGTTAGTAAAAGTACCTTCGTTACCTCCACCACCTCCTTTGCCGTCCTTGTCTTGTACAATGTTTATTACTTCTCCTTTTGTCTCTCCTCTGGCATCGTCGTATAGACCTGAACTGAGTCCTCCTACTGCGCCTGCGTCTTTACCTAAGGAAAGAAAGGCATCTCTTAGATTTTCTTGCTAAATATGAATGACCTATTTGAACTTGCACAAAGTTGGAGTGATGGATTTATAATAAAAGGTAGGTCTTGTTTTGGATGTTATTTTTATTTCAGTTCATACTCTTTGATATTTAGTTTTATACTTACTGTGAGGGCAAGCCGCATGGCTGCCAGTGCTGACGCTCTGGTAGAAGGAGTTCTCGTCGAGCCACCGACTGACGCCGTGGGAGAAGGCGCGACACCGACCCGCCTGTTTGTCCCACGCACAGTACGGGTCTTGTAACGCCACACATTCACTGAAAACAAGTGACATTTCGTAAATCTGGGTTTTAGAGCGTATCAGCGTACTTAATATTGCAGTGTACCTATCACTTAAAATATTTGGTTCTTCTTGAGGTTTCTTAATCATCTAATTCTAGGATTTGGCAACGAGTGAATCGTCTTTTCTTTCCGAATGTTTTAATTATTTAACTTAGGTCTTTGGTGTGCACAGTTGTGACTTCAGCATCATTGATAAGTAATATTATTTTTATGATACCGCTTATCTTTAGCATTCTTTGATGCACCAAAGCGAATAGTACAACTCATACTCACGAGCAAGAACTAATCTTATCACTGGAGCACCGATGCAGCCTCAGACTGAGCACCTGCCGGTCTGACACGGCGATGAGGCGCGCAGCGTCGCGGCCGGCGCGGGCCACCCGCAGCGCCCTCACTGGTGAGCCGGCTGCGAACGCCTGCAGTTCCTCGATGACTACTGGCACTGCGCGCTTATTGGAGTCGTAGGAAACTGCGTTGATGGCTTTGATGATTTTGCCGTTGTCTGTTGAACAGAAGGTTGTTAATACATTTGTTGTACTCGGGATTGGTATCGTATAACGTCATTAATCTAACCAAGATTTTTGTCAAAAATACAACTTAATTTGCCTTTGGATTTCAATAAGTTCGTTGCAAATGATAACTTTTGAACCTGACTAACTTTTTGATTATGATTGTTGCTACAAATTATATTAATAAAAAAAATCTGATTGAACGGTTTAATGTATCATTGAAACTTACCTGTTCCAATAAATAAGACATCGTACGCTTTTCCTCCAGGTGTTTTCACTTGTGGATCTACAGCTATCTGCGTAAACCTATAGCTGAAAACAAATAAATAACATTACATTTATGATACCAAAACTACCATCATCACAGAGAAAGTTCTAATTTGATGGTACTTACTGGAAACTAGTACGTATAACGATGGGTTCTCCGAAGAAAGCTGGTACAGACTCGTCCATCAAAGCGTGTGTTTTGATGAAGTTTAATGTCTGATCGGGAAGCTGTCGCGAATCGTTGTGACACGTCCCTGGACGAGGCTCTGGTACCTAGAAAAAGAAAAAAGTTCGTTGTTATTTTAGCACACAATGAGGATTGTTCAGAAATATATTACTATTTAGATTAGATGGATTGGTACGGAACAAAAGTAAAACCGTCAATGAAGACAATGAATCCCTTTTGACACATGAGGGCTACTTTGGAGGTAATATACAAGTCCTTTCAAATCTTTTGCTAGAGAACATAGACAAAACTTACTTTAGCACTATTAACAGGCAACCAATTAGAGTTGATAGCGCTCTGTTCTTTGAAGGTTCCCTCGAAGGTGTCAGCAATGTCCTGCATGCTGAATGCGCAGACGGCACTCCCTGATATACTGTTAGGTGGAGTCGTGAAGGTTCCGTAGATCAACTGCGCGTTTAGACCTCCATATACACCTTCTATTAGTTCGGTCGTTGATTCTGAAAACAGAGAAATTCGGAATTTTATTATTTTGCTTTGGTAGCCTTGTTGATTGATTTGCCTTGATTTTCTTCAATAAATATTGTTTTTATTTAGTCTTTCTCGTTTCAAAGCTGCAGGGCCTTTAGGAACGATGTTTTAATGAGAACTAGTGGTGAACGATGAGAAAATATTCAATCACAGTATCCTAAATGAAATTAAAAAGAAGAAGAAGCCTAAAATAAACTTACGTATTTCATTGAAGTAGAAGGGGAAGTCTCCAGCGACGGAGCAGTTGAGCCTGGACTTGAGGAAAGACGTCCAGCGCTGCTTGAACCGGTGCGGCCCACCCCGGTCATCCCTGCAGACTCTTGCTACGCGGGAGTACACCGCCTACATGGTAAAGATAAGGATTAGAAACGTACAAGTTTTAAAAGGATTAAACAGTTCTAGTCCAATGGGGACTGTGGGTCAAGATCAAACTCATGACCGCTCGAACCTTAGCCATTGGGATATTGTCACTTATTGTTTTATTTTCGTGTATTAATTAGAGTATCTAATCTATTTTGAATTACACCCGCAAACCTATAAGTACTTTTAATCGCCTCTTAAATATCAAGCATTGAATCTTTGGATATACTAAATTAAAAAAAAAAACGATTATTATTTAGGTACTGTGTGTACTCAGTAACTATAACGATATAAACATCTTATCATGAATTAGAAATGCAGTGTTAATTTATACCAAGTAAATGCATTTAGAATTCTCTAGAAGCGGTATAGTAAAACCGCACAAGCAATGAATTGCAGACGTGGGGCGCCGTGAAGCGGTGATATGCCGTCGTGTCGCAAGGTAAAGTAATCTAGCAAGAATATACGAGGGTCTTAAATTATGTGTTAGAGTTAAAATTTAAATAAATAATAGTTTAAACCTCACCTTCCCACAATTGATGTATTCAACAGCCGTTTCTCTAAAGAAGAAATAGACAAAGTTTCCGTGCACCAATGAATTCACGAAGTCTGGAGCTGAAAATATTACAAAAAAATACCATTAGTTAAAGTCATGTGTTCAAATATAATTACTGTTTAAGAGAATTTAAACACCCAATTACATTATGATGTAACCCTATCGCTGCTCAGTCGATAATTTCTAATACGATCTTAATCGGATTTGGTGAATGTTGACACGTCAAATGTCACGCGGCTGACAAGGAGTTACCGCGCTTCTGAATTCAATTATAATGGCGGATGTCTGTTTGACAGTCGCATTGAGAGTCAATCGCCCGTAGATATGTAAATACACACTGTAAACAAAGCATGTGTTGAGGTGTTATCGACGTGTTTATTGTAATTGGCTTCTATTTGTTCGTAAGCCGACATTTAGGGGTTGTGCGAGTTGATTTATTACGACTTTTATGTGATATTTGGATGGTATTTGATTGATATGCTTACCATTCAGAGTCATGGAATCGTATGGCTCTGTTTGTAGCGGTTCTCTGTAGATGATCGGCTCCATACCGCTGAAGTCTGCGACTGTCCCTGAATATAATTCTCCATCTGAAACCAACCAAATGCACGATTACATTTTTGGACGATGTTTATTTACGTAATATATTAATATCAGATTTTTTCTGACATATTTTTCTGCAGGGTTAAAACATAAAGAGGAATAGGGTCGTCGTTATCAGTTCTTAATCAAATAACAGTGCTTCTATACACCGTCTTTTTCTTCTTCATCCCTAATAATCACAAAGCTCTTTCGCCACTCTCCCCAACCTAGTTACATGTTCGTATAATTGTCGAACCTCATCGGCAGCCCCATAATGCAATGGTAAGTAGCAGAGAGCGTTACATGCCATCGGCTTACGTGACTCGCATATGAGAGGCGGGCCCGTTAATTGCGCAAATGTAGCTGTGTGAATAACGCAAATGTGGCTGTGTGAATGGCACAAATGTAGCTGTGTGAATTGGTGAGAAATTGTTATGGTGGTTCTTTTATGTGCATAACACTTTATGTGTTCACTTTACAAAAAATACAATTTATATTTTTTAACTTTTTCTAGCCTAAACGAAAATAGTTGAAATAAAATCAATCTACGTAATGATGTCATGTTCAATAAGGGAAACATATTTTTAAATAAGTATAGAGAGTTTCTGAAAATATTTTCATTTTCAGAAATTCTAACTCTTTGTTTCTATACATATTTTTCAGAGTCAGTCATCATGTAGAATTTATTATATGAAAAACTATATAACTTCTAAAAACAAATTAGAGACGACTTTTAACAACCTTCTAAACATACTAAGGTCTCGTCCACATATCATGTCAACGTATCTGCAGTATGAACACTAATTTGATTAAGCAGATAGCGATGTGCTGTGCTGTTGGATGGACCAGCCCCTCATTTCCCGTGGGTATCGTAAAACGCGATAAGGGCCTAAACTATGGAGGGACGATCTACCTGCTTAGGTATTTATGACACAATACTGTTAAGGCCAGATCCAATGCGAGTGTTGTATTGCAGTCGATTCGGTCATAAATTTTGAGTGAGTATGTTATTTCTTCACGTCCAAACGGCTGGTAGGATTTTGATGAGACTTGGCAGATTATCTTATATTGAAATTAATTGACGATATCTATTCATAACAGATAAAATCCAAACACATATCCTTATCACATACGCTAGTTTATTTTACTTCTTAATTTCTGAAAAATGTTGCATAGAAATGGGGCTTCTATGGAAAAATATACAACACGGGAACATCCCTTTGAGATAGTGGTCAATTGAAAAGTTCGTGGAATTTGAGATGGCATGCCTAACGAAATACATTTTACTTTGAAACACTGCATATCTCTTGTGTTTCGAGCGAAAACAATTATACAAATGAAACCTATACCATAAAGATAAATTGGAATATACTTCTACATCGAGAGGATCAAACTTCTTCTACTTTGAAATACTATAAAGACTATAAAATGGCCATATTTTAATATAGCGGAGAAGAAACGGATTTATTCAAAAACCTATTTAATCCAATCCTCGCTTGTCCAATCAAAACAATATTTCGTGTCCAACCAATATTTACTGCAGCATCGGCAAAAGACAATGAGTATTTAGCACAATAGTTTTAGTCCGTTGCAATCTCCGACCGGACACGATCCTCCAGAATTGTACTCCCAGTCCTACCTAGCATCGTCTGCAGTACAACATCAGCAAAATTACGGCACGGAAGCTACCAATACATATATATCACCAGCCGAGCTAAGACCAGCTGCCGTGGCCTGCTCCCCAGGGCATCGGTGCACTTAATTGGACCAGATCAATAGGAGATAACTAACCGTGTCCGCAACACGTAATGCATCTACGTCCGATGTGTGTGTGCACGAAAAAATGTAAACTACACCAGTGTGCGTGATGCCCACCAACAAATGTAAGTGGACACTTTCACACACGTCACACACCCGTAAAAATTCTTTCGCTCACATTTTTATACAAAAGTTCCGTTTACAGTATGCGACAAAGAGTTGTTTTCCATGTGTGTGTTTGACCAAAATGTGTGTACATAGGTTGGTATAAAAGGTAACTTTTGCGTGAATGAGTGAATTGCTGAATATAACACGAGGACAATTTGAAAAAGTTGCCAGCGTAAATGTGCAAAAGTTAGCCCCGGTTTTATATGAAATTATATAACAAACTGGCAACTGTGCTTTTGTTAAATTCAATTAATGTAAACGCTTTATTCTTTTTTTCCGTTTCCATCCAACGACATACCGTGAACATGGTTTTTAATTACTCACATGAATTTTGAGCTGGAATATTTTGAGCGGGTTTTAAATTAACCGGGCTATTAAGATTGCCTTTGCATTTTCTATTAGGCCTTTTTGTAAGGCCTTCATGGAAGGGATATAATTTTTTTTAATTAAAAAAGACGCTAACCAACGTCACTGCCGTGTGAATGAAGATTAAACATGGAACACGCCATAAAATAAAAGCAAGCGTTACCATAGATAACACGAGTTGCGACGCGACGATAGTTTTGTTGCGTGTAATAAATGGGTGTGAATTTGCAAGGGGATGTTTAATGCAAAGAAAATTGCACAAAGGGACACACTGACGGTAATTGATGGTTCAGCACCATAGGAAACTGTTTGTGTAGGGGGATTTGTAATGTAACCATGGTAACTAGGTACCTACAAGGTGTAGCTTGATTTTGAATACGTGAGCCCGGATTACAGGATTCAACATCGTGATTGATTGAATTGAAAAGTTTTTAGGCGAGTTAACAGTTGAAATTAGTTTGATTTATTTTTTATTTGAACCAATTGAAACTCCAAATTCAATTTTGTTACCATTTATTACTTCACACGTGTTTGCCTCTATAAATTATTTTTTGATTTAATATTTAGTTAAAATACGATGAAATTAAAAATCCTTGTTACTAGCCATAAACTTGGCCGTACATTTACGTTTATAAAGCTAGTTACACACGACCTCACTATAAAATATATTGCATGCTAAACCCGTTATACACGGGTCGTAAAACACGTAAGCGAATATTAAGTACCGTCAGATACTCAAACTACATTATATTGAACCCAAATTAATTAGAATATGGCATACCTCTCTGTTACGCAAAGTATCTAAATATATTTTTCCAAAAAGGTTTTATACAAAACGTCGATTGTTTGTTTGGGATAATCTGTGGTCCTTTCCAAAGTGTTTTGTTCGAAATACAATGGAATTGGTACAATATGAAGGTACTTAGTACAGTGCTGAGACATTAAGTGGGGGTATTTGGAAATTTTGATTACAACAGGTATTTTCATGAACTGAAGTTTGATCGGTGACTTGGTGAATTATTGCCGATATATTATTTTTGTTTTTATACTTTATTTTGTGAAGAAAAACAATAAAATTTTCTAGTTTATATCCAGTAGTGCCTTGCGAGACTGGTTTTATAGAATTAAAGGGCTATAAACATTCATCACGATTTTCCTTTTACTTAAAAGTATACTATAAAGAAGATATTTTTTTTAACGTCGGAGAATTTACAATTTTAATATAATAGAATTTACACCCAGTTTCATCGAAACAAAAATTATAAACTTTAGGACACCTACCAAATCGAGTTCTAGGTGGCTATCTGACAGATAATTCCTTAGAATAGACAAAATTAAAAACATTTGAATGGCATTATCGAGAACCATATCTAGAACTTGTCGAAACTGGGCCTTAAAATCACATGAACACAAAGTGGTGAGTCCTTTGTCCACATGTATCCAAATACATGTAAGCCTACCATCTATTTACGAACTGCGGTAAAGGATTCAGAATATGCTTGCAGTATTAGCTTTCATGCACCTGGGGGCTTTGTTACGATTCGGTTCCGTTTTCAACCCCAAAATTATTATGTACCCAGCCTATATTGATGTTAGTCTTTATAGGAATTGAAGTTTAGTTATATGTAGGTGGGAGTTATTATTTATGAACGAGTTTAACTTGTAGAGTGTTTTCAGACAATTAATGGGTATTTCTGGAGGTTGAGAGCCTTAAAATTATGATGAACTGAAAAAATTACATGCTGACCGAATCTTTTCCTATCCTACTTCCTACTCCTACTAATTTTATAAATGTGAAAGTTCGTGAGAGTGTATGTGTGTTACTCTTGCGTAAAAATTACTGGACGGATTTTGATAAAACTCGACAGCAATCTATACTTAATATTATAAAGCTGAAGTGTTTGTTTGTTTGAACGCGCTAATCTCAGGAACTAATGGTCCGATTTGAAAAATTCTTCCAGTGTTGGATAGCCCATTTATCGAGGAAGGCTATGGGCTTTTTATCCGGGTGCGCCGAGTAGTTCCCACGCGACACGGGTGAAACCGCTGGCAGAAGCTAGTGTAGCTTGTAATTAAGAATAACAATAGCCTACGTTTTATCCGGGTACGAGAGTAGTTCTATTGAGAAGCAGGTGAAACCACTGGCGGAAGCTAGTATAAGATAATGTGGAGAAAATCTATAAACTGTGGAGAGGGCAATACGTCAGATTTTTTACTGTAAACCTCAAAGTCCAATATTTTCCAAGATTAAATAAAAATGTAAGCAGCATTTAAATAATTTACAAAGCAGTGTAAATAGGGGAATAACAAAGTAAATAAGTTGATCGTACATTTTGTAAGCTGAGCATTTTCCTGGTATTGCAACGGATAAAACGATATTAATTGATTTTAAAATTTCAACGACTATTTACTTTACATTTAATTGAGTTATTTAAATAGGATTTTCTCATATGTTCAAATTACTTTGAAATGGTAAATTGCTGTGACGAATTCACATCACACACACACATTCACAGAGAAGATTTTGTGACAAGAGATGGTAAATGCCATCTCTTGTCAGCCTTCTAACACTAGTTTCGGAACCTTTTCGCGCCAAATCTTCTATTCGTGTAAACGTTAATATCTTAATTAAAACTAAAAGTAGAACAATAAACTCACGTACAACAAACCCACGCACTTATAACTAAGAACGTAATTCAGAAGAAAATTGCGTATTATTGTTTACGGTAAAATACCGCGTATTGTCTCCTATTTTCGGCTTCGGCTCTCGCTTATAAAGTCGTTCTGCCAGCGTCTGACAATATAGGCTATTGTGAAGAATATTGTGGGCGGTTTTAATATTCCCAGACTTGTATTGAGGGGTTCATATAAATTGCTGGATTTGTGTATTTAAGGGGTATTCAGATACGCGACGTTTGTGGCCCGCTGTGGGTGGCGATAAACGAATGGGTTTGTTCTATCACTTTGCTTGAAAACTCTTTTGTGTATAGATACTGATTAGTTTTTTCTATTGAGTTATAGCTGATTTCGTTAAATGCATCAATAAATAGGCATAGCTCTGACTTCACAACAGCTTTATTCTGAAAAAAATATCAAATTTTAAAAGTTCATACATAGGTAAAGATCTAAGCGATCTCGTGTAAGCTAATCGAAGCTTACACGTGCTAAAACAACCCTATAAACTCTACATACAGCAGTCACGTCATAATCCACTCGTCCTGGCATTGAACGAGCCTCTTTTCAATGCAACAATGAGTGGCCATTGTACGCCGACAGACTGTGAAAGTGGGTTCAATCGTTATGAAAAAGATTTTCCCTTTTTTCCTAATTTCCTGACAATGGTACGACCATGGACTCCCTTAGCATATGTGACCCGGTTACGAGGAAGGGTTCCGGTGAAATGTTAAAAGTATTCAGACTGATAACAAGGTTTTGTTATGTTGCGATACTCGTACTTGGGAGGACGTTTTGGGGGAATAGAGGATGGAGGAACTTTTGTATTAGAGGGGGTAATGTAACACCCCCAGGAAACGCGGGGCTCCTCATGACACGCACCTGAGGTTTTTCGATAGCGATTGTGATATCTGGCGTGTGGAATAGGTTTTATTTGTAAGTAGTTTACCATTTATCGATCTCTCATAATCTTATTTTGTTAATGTAATTTTTTAATTTGCTTATCTTTTTTAAACTTTTCCATTCGGTTACTTGCCTATGCCTATGCCTATGCCGCAGCAAACATGTTTTGTGTGTGGAGCCCCAAGTGTCATCCGTTCGAACTGTTCGATATGTGAAGAAAAGTTTAGTGTCACCTGTATTTCAATTAGTGTCCGCTAGTGATACTCGCATAACAATTTCAGTATCATACAATACATAAGCTATATATACAAATACAGACCCAGCAAATACTTCCCACGGCAACAAATATCTTGGAATAACAACATTACATTCTCCTGTATATAATTTCGCGAAACACAATGCGTACTAATTGGTGTCCAAGTGTAACATGTCCATCGTTGTATTCCATTAACGAGCTTGGTAATGCGGACAAACCCGCCGGACTGTGCTAGTATGTCGTAAGATAAGTCATGTGTGTGTTATCCGATGTGCACTTGTGAATTGGATTATAAGTTTAATCGTGTGTCTGTGAATGTGCAGCTGTATTGACAATAGTCTGTATTAATTAGGTATTGTTTATGTAAATAGTGTAAGAAGCCAGTTTTATTACACCAGCTGATTCCTGTGTTTTCACCCGCGTGACGTAGGAACTATTACCCGTATCTGGACAAAAAAAGCGGGCCTTTTCGTGACTTTCTTTTGTAAAAATGTACCTTCAAAAAGTGCTGATTTCCAGTCTGCTTTGAATAAATCACTTTTATATTTTAATTCTTATCTCTCTCCTACGACTTTTCACTATATCTCCCAAAATAATAAAACGCCCATAAATGCAAAAATAACGCTCTATTGTTTCAGTTGCCATAAAAATGCTTGCCCAAAACACATCAAGTTTTATTCGTAAAAATAAACGTTTCACTCTACAGCCCGAGAGCTACCTCAATTTGCACGTATAGGTAGTCAGCCACGCCATAACCACAACGTTGGCTGTCACAGATAAAAATTGTTCCAAATTTAAATATTCCAGTGTAGCACTAATTGGCAGCTATGGTTGCCAGCCAGACAGTTAGCTATAAGTGTCATAGTCGATGGTTTTACTTTAAACCTGTCTGTGACGAGCTGAGTGGTTTAGTCTCTGCATACTGCGCATTTTTAGTTGGCCGATAGTTTAGTCTGTTCGTAAATCAATGTGGAGATGAATGGAAGTAGGCAAATTACAATGACCAGCTATCTGACCTGTATTAGACCAACTAAAAAAAAAGTTTTGTTGGGTTTATGATTTCTAAAACACTGTTGTCTAATCATTGCCAACTATCGGCATACAGTTCTGTTTGCAGTGTCAAGTGTGCGTGGGCTATTAGGGTAATAAAAAAAAGATTATGTTTGATTGTGGTCTCCGAATATTTGGATACTTGATAAACGTTTAGTTCTGAAAATCCTCCTTATTGCCTGGTCAACTACAAAAGTGATCTTTAAGGCTGAGATAGTGGGTTATTTGGACCTGAAAGTGTCATTTGAATTTCGAATTTCAATTTGTCAACCAGTGTGTACTGTGTTCATTTTCGATGTGGTACGCAGGTACGCTTTTGTAGTCGTAATGGATTTGTGCTTGCCAATGGCAATATGCTCGCCTACAATATCGGTCTTTGAGAAAACAGACCTAACATGCACCATACTATACGTTTTAGCTAGCTAGTTCCTATACTTTGACTTAGGGCCTATTTTAGGCAGATAAGTAATAACAGCCTATTATTATTTTCGGACCTATCTGATACTTCTACCACTACTACCTTAAATTCTCTCTAAGTTCACTATTTTAAACTTAAAAGCATATTAAAAAAAAACAGCTGCAATAGGTTTCAAGGCTTTAGATATTTTGAGCCAAGAACCTATATGGGATCACACAGATAAATTCCCCCAAGTGCGATCACATCACATCACAATTATATTGGGCTAACGGATTAAGAACCCATAGATGAGATACATCCAAACGTTTAGAAAGGCAGTAATTATTTTTTCTCACTCACCAGCATAAACAGCAGTGGAGTTATGTTCAGGGTCGTACGGACATACAGCCTGCCCCGACTTCTCTCGCTCCATGTGGTAGGAGTCTCGTTGTACGCTGTACTCCCTACAGAACGGCCTGAAGCTGTTTGTGCCGCAAACCAGGAGCCTCCCAGGACCGAGGGAGACGAGCACTCGTATGTAGTTCTGGCAGCTCTCCTGTGGAAGAAAAAGAAAGTGGCCATTAAAAAAAAAACTGTTTGAAAATGGAACACTTTTCTAGCGGCCCGATTCACAGGTTCCAGGTAAAGTTCAGAATAGGTATATGATAGATAGAGTGATAGAAGAGTAGTCAAAATTAAAATGATTTCTATGGCATTATCTGTCACATAGCTGCCTAGAATCTGGCCATAAATCTGGTAAAATTTAAGGTGCTGACAAATATTAATAATATTGAACATATAAGCACATATTGTTTGAGATTACCTGGCTTGGTATATTTTATTTTATAGTTGAATATAGAGCGAGTTTAAAATATGAAAAACTTCACGAGTATTGCTTTTAAAAATTGCGCCATAACGCAATGATAATTTATATTTCCAATTGAGGTTCTGTTCATGACATAGTTTGTTTTTCAAAGTGCCTTCACGGGTCTTATATTTTTTTTAGAATCAATTCAGAACCAAATCGAACACAAAATTAATCTCAACAGCACTTGAGGCCCACAAAATTAAGTCCAAGTAAATCCACGTCCGGACAGGTATATCGGCGATATAGTTCGGTAATATGATTGCATTTGCATTTCGATGTGCTTCCAGATGCACGCTCGGTAATCCTATTCCGTTGCAATGGGATCCGGACACACTGACAGACATGCACGTCATTTTGTATAACTAGTTGAGCCTACGTTGCTTTGGTGAGTATGTGGGTACAATAGCGGCTAAGAGATAGATTTAGATACGACCATTTCATACTAGCGATTTTCTAACGCGCGACACTTTCGGATTGGCAAAAAATTGACGCGCGGTTTTAGGTGTCATCGGTATTGTGAATTGTTCTAGTGTTTTGTATAAAGACTTCGCATCGTCGTTGCCGCGCGGAAAATCTGAGCGGAAAATCCGCTGGTACAAATTAACTTTTGTTTAGTAATAGTGTCAATTTCCGGAAGCCTTTGGGAATCTATTGATTGATAAAAGGTAGTGTCAATATCCTTGGAAGTGTTATGATTTCTGAAGTTATAAACTACATTACCAAAACCTCAACAATCAGTTTTATATAAAAGAAATTCTATAAAAAGTAATAAAATCGGAACTTGGTGTGCAATTCAAAATAATCTAAAATCTTCGAGTAATATTAACTTTTTATCATCAAAAAGCGCTTTTAAAGAGCGGTGTTTTACAGGAAATAAATCTTCAAAGTTCTAGTTTTATTTTAATACTTTTATGATACCTAAAAAGTTTTCTTAGTGATCTAGTGTTCCAACGATATTTTATGGAGATACTAAAGAGACAGTGGGATTTAAAGCTTTTTAGTTGGCACTTGTGAGCTAAATACATACTATTCAGCTTAAGAAAGTGTTGGCATATCACATTTGTACTAATATTATAAAGGTGAAGTGTTTGTTTGCTCGTTTGAACGCGCTAATCTCAGGAACTACTGANGAGATAGTGGGTTATTTGGACCTGAAAGTGTCATTTGAATTTCGAATTTCAATTTGTCAACCAGTGTGTACTGTGTTCATTTTCGATGTGGTACGCAGGTACGCTTTTGTAGTCGTAATGGATTTGTGCTTGCCAATGGCAATATGCTCGCCTACAATATCGGTCTTTGAGAAAACAGACCTAACATGCACCATACTATACGTTTTAGCTAGCTAGTTCCTATACTTTGACTTAGGGCCTATTTTAGGCAGATAAGTAATAACAGCCTATTATTATTTTCGGACCTATCTGATACTTCTACCACTACTACCTTAAATTCTCTCTAAGTTCACTATTTTAAACTTAAAAGCATATTAAAAAAAAACAGCTGCAATAGGTTTCAAGGCTTTAGATATTTTGAGCCAAGAACCTATATGGGATCACACAGATAAATTCCCCCAAGTGCGATCACATCACATCACAATTATATTGGGCTAACGGATTAAGAACCCATAGATGAGATACATCCAAACGTTTAGAAAGGCAGTAATTATTTTTTCTCACTCACCAGCATAAACAGCAGTGGAGTTATGTTCAGGGTCGTACGGACATACAGCCTGCCCCGACTTCTCTCGCTCCATGTGGTAGGAGTCTCGTTGTACGCTGTACTCCCTACAGAACGGCCTGAAGCTGTTTGTGCCGCAAACCAGGAGCCTCCCAGGACCGAGGGAGACGAGCACTCGTATGTAGTTCTGGCAGCTCTCCTGTGGAAGAAAAAGAAAGTGGCCATTAAAAAAAAAACTGTTTGAAAATGGAACACTTTTCTAGCGGCCCGATTCACAGGTTCCAGGTAAAGTTCAGAATAGGTATATGATAGATAGAGTGATAGAAGAGTAGTCAAAATTAAAATGATTTCTATGGCATTATCTGTCACATAGCTGCCTAGAATCTGGCCATAAATCTGGTAAAATTTAAGGTGCTGACAAATATTAATAATATTGAACATATAAGCACATATTGTTTGAGATTACCTGGCTTGGTATATTTTATTTTATAGTTGAATATAGAGCGAGTTTAAAATATGAAAAACTTCACGAGTATTGCTTTTAAAAATTGCGCCATAACGCAATGATAATTTATATTTCCAATTGAGGTTCTGTTCATGACATAGTTTGTTTTTCAAAGTGCCTTCACGGGTCTTATATTTTTTTTAGAATCAATTCAGAACCAAATCGAACACAAAATTAATCTCAACAGCACTTGAGGCCCACAAAATTAAGTCCAAGTAAATCCACGTCCGGACAGGTATATCGGCGATATAGTTCGGTAATATGATTGCATTTGCATTTCGATGTGCTTCCAGATGCACGCTCGGTAATCCTATTCCGTTGCAATGGGATCCGGACACACTGACAGACATGCACGTCATTTTGTATAACTAGTTGAGCCTACGTTGCTTTGGTGAGTATGTGGGTACAATAGCGGCTAAGAGATAGATTTAGATACGACCATTTCATACTAGCGATTTTCTAACGCGCGACACTTTCGGATTGGCAAAAAATTGACGCGCGGTTTTAGGTGTCATCGGTATTGTGAATTGTTCTAGTGTTTTGTATAAAGACTTCGCATCGTCGTTGCCGCGCGGAAAATCTGAGCGGAAAATCCGCTGGTACAAATTAACTTTTGTTTAGTAATAGTGTCAATTTCCGGAAGCCTTTGGGAATCTATTGATTGATAAAAGGTAGTGTCAATATCCTTGGAAGTGTTATGATTTCTGAAGTTATAAACTACATTACCAAAACCTCAACAATCAGTTTTATATAAAAGAAATTCTATAAAAAGTAATAAAATCGGAACTTGGTGTGCAATTCAAAATAATCTAAAATCTTCGAGTAATATTAACTTTTTATCATCAAAAAGCGCTTTTAAAGAGCGGTGTTTTACAGGAAATAAATCTTCAAAGTTCTAGTTTTATTTTAATACTTTTATGATACCTAAAAAGTTTTCTTAGTGATCTAGTGTTCCAACGATATTTTATGGAGATACTAAAGAGACAGTGGGATTTAAAGCTTTTTAGTTGGCACTTGTGAGCTAAATACATACTATTCAGCTTAAGAAAGTGTTGGCATATCACATTTGTACTAATATTATAAAGGTGAAGTGTTTGTTTGCTCGTTTGAACGCGCTAATCTCAGGAACTACTGATCCTATTTGAAAAATTCTTTCAGTGTTAGATAGCCCATTTATCGAGGAAGGCTATAGGCTACTTTTATTAAGGTCTGTCTATCAGACTTTCACGCCATTACTGCTGAATCTATTTAAATATTTGTTACATAGACAGTCTAGAGCTTGAAAAAGAGTATATTTTATCTGGCTGCGGTAAGTAGTTTGTCGGCATGAGGGTGAAACCGCGTTGATTACCTAGTAGGTTATATAAAAAGTGGCAAAAAGGTAGAGTTTTAGACAGACATAGTCATGACAAAATATCATAATGAAGCAGTATTATGCATTACATCACTCTCACTAAATTCCCCAAATCGAATCAATGTTTATCTAGCCAATACCGAGATACCTAACACTTGGCGTGAACTAAGCCGGATGGAGATCCAAGCTCAAACTAACGTGCATTACAGAACAATAGTTATTATGTTAGCTTAGTGCAGCTTAAATTATTGACTTGCATCAATTGCAGTCGAGTGGCCGGACGAATTGCTTGCCAAGTGAAGGATCTTGTATTGAGTGTCTATAGATTCTGTGGTTATAAAATGTTGATATAATATTTATAATATTTTTTGTTGCCATTATTAAATTAATTTTGTTTTTTATTTGTCATGCTAACAATCTATACTAATATTATAAAGCAGAAGAGTTTGTTTGTTTGTTTGAACGCGCTACTTTCAAGAATTACTGGTCCGATTTGAAAAAACATTTTTATCATTTGTTTTGTTAGATAGCCCATTTATCTAGGAAGGCTAAAGGCTACTTTATATCCGGGTGCGCGCAGTAGTTCCCACGGGAAAACGGGTGAAACCGCTGGCGGAAGCTAGTATTTGAATAATACATATTGCCAAAATCTAAAATTTTTCGTAGCATTTATATGAGTACATTGATTCTTCTCGCAGAAGAACAAAGAGTATCTAATTACAAAAGTCAGGTACAACATAAAAATAAACAGTAATCAAACACCTGAACGGTATTTTTTGTAAGATCCTGTGTGAACATGTTGTTCGTGAAAATAGCAGCTGTAAAATTTGAAAACCGCTACATCATTTCTAACTTATATTTTTAACAACTGTTGAAAAAAAAATTACAACCTATCATTGTTAAAAATACATAATCATCTGATGAACTCACAAAGTATCATGTCCTACATAGCAGCGCTATACTAAGCTACACGAAGTTCTAGAAGCTTCGATAGAGCCCGTTCGCCGCACGCGGTACCGTCAGCTGCGACCATTATGTTTCAGAGGCCCATCCCACGCAGCCCGCAATACCTTGTAGGGTTGCTACTCTATACAGAGAAAAGTAATTCCATATGGCTGCTATAAGAAGTTGGTAATTTATGGAAAATGATTGATCATGAATGGAGTACAAATTCAAAAGATATAATTAAATTAGTGAGAATCGTATTTTACTTATTAAACTCTAGTCTTATTTATACTCATCTACAGGCACTATAGTATACGTCTATATTAATGTAAAACAGAGGAAATATTTATTCATTTGTTTGTTTGTACCCTAAATGCTCCGAAAGCACTGAACTAATTCGAAAAGTTCTTTCACTGTTTCAAAGCTACTCTATACTTGAGTAACATAGGCTATATTTTGACGCAATACGGGAAGAAGTTTCCCAGTAACCGGGTATAAGTGATGAGCAGTCTACTGGCAACCCTAGACCTCATGTGTTACACCATCGAGATCAGAGGCATTGTTGCAGTCCGAATTTCGATTCGCACTGTCACTTGACCAGTTACTTTCTAATTCAGAGCACTCTAGATCGAATACTAAATGGTGGCCTATTTCGGATAAATCTAGGATGAAACACGCCTTGTTTGCTTTCGGATTAAAGCTAATTGTAAATACGGGCTGGATGTAATCGGATTTATTAGAGCGATGTTATAATCTAGGCAGGACAGATATTGATGTATAGAGTAAACGTTACACGGTATCGGTATTTGTTGGAGATACCGTTTGTATTGTCTATGTAACTGTCGAAAATATTTTGTTGTTTGTTGTTTTAGGCCGGTATTTTCGTTTCTGGGTATGGATATCTATGGGTGACTTTTATTGTAATAGTAGTAGAGCTAAGTGACTTTATTTATGAAAACTATGCTTCTAATACCAACCCGCATTAAGCAAGCGTGGTGGTGACGAGGGATAAAAAGGATGATGATGATACACTTGATATACAAAATAGCCAGAAAAGTATATATTTTTTCTTTTCTTCAGGACAAAATACATTTAACCCAACACACCCAATTGACATATTCCACTTTGCACCTACATACCTAATCTAATTCTCAACGCCACTAGAATCTTCCTGGAAGACGGAATTCGACAAATCTGTTTAGGAGCCAATGGCAGTCGTCTCACGTTTGCGTCGGGACCAAGTAAAATGGTGAGCATGTAGACGGCCAGCCTGCAGCCCCGCTTGCAATTGAAGCATGAATTTGCGACGTCCCGCGAGCACCGAGCAATCAGTTGAGAGACGAGCCTTGGGGACGCAAAAAGAACATACCTACTTCAGGTTTTGTTTGCGGTTAATATTGTTTCAGGTTTTGATTTTATATGCGTCACCAATGTAGATACAGCTATTTGACTTCCGAAATTCTGAACTAAAATTAGAGTCGGCATTTCGAGTGTAGTGTTAGAATCGATCTCTCAATCTGGATATTCAAATAATTAGTTTACCCTTATCCAGGTTATACCATAATAATGTCACCTACTAAAATACATAATCCTTCTTGGATGTCGGATAAAAAGAACACACAAATATAAGCTACGTTCAAAAATAAAATATTCCACCCTACTCTCAATTTGTAGAAATGATACAACGTCAAAAGCATACTCAACTCATACATTAATTTACGTGTCTGAAAAACTACTCTATGATACTCCACTTCAACTGAAAGTTAATAGGCTGGTATCAAATGCCTACTTGCAGCTAAGTGGGAGTCTAGACTACATGAACGTGACTTCTCAAGGGAATTGATATTATACCTATATCTCTTAACTTTAGATAAATGTGCTCTCAAAATGATATGTAATCAAGAGGCCTAGAACTTTATTGCTCCTTGAACCAGTTTGAAAAAAATATTGATGGATCTTTTTCTACATGTTATGAAAAGTTAAAAGTTCAGTTAGTTAAAAGTTATTCTGCCAATAAATTAAAAGCAAGATATAAATTAGCAAGTCTTTGCTTTCCAATAACTAAAAGGTTAAACATAATAAATATATTAGGTATTTAACCAAAACAATCCTGCAAAAAAGCTAAACCAACACAATAACTGAAACTCATTACTCTGGTTAAAAATGTGTAATTTTCCCTTACATTATTAATACTCAAACTTTGAAACCATATATTTTTAGGGCAGGAATGACCTACTTTCAACAGAGCATGTATATTTTTAAAACCGTGGCTTAATTAGCTTTCTGTCGACCGTAACGCCCTCTAGTGAAGGTCGTTAGCGTTCACTTCAAAGTTATAATGTTACTATGTACAAAATTACCATAAAATAGTACTTTTGAACAAATATAATGGTTATTAGAATGTTGTGGATAGTTTAACTTAACTTTTATTAAAACTTGAACTTGCAAGAATTCTCGAAAGACAGTATATTGCGTAAGAAATTTAAATCATTAATCTAATATTATACTTATATTCACATGGATTGTGGTGTGTGTAGAACATATGTCGAGATATTGTTTAACAAGTACTACTGAAATTGCAAGACACAACTCATTTATGTAAGTTCGTATTACCTATTATTCGAGATGATATAACTGAAGGAACTTATTGTATTTTTACTTTTTAAGAGATTTTTGTATCATTTCGTTGGATTATTTATCTCCAAAATCAAGCCAAGTATTCACGCTTACGACCAATCAATTCACAAAGCTAAAAAGATGAAGTATAATTTTCTAAAAGTTTAATAAAAACACAAATTCAAATTAAAAAAACTCAGACCATTTATCCCCGATCCCCCAAACACGTGCAACTAAAAGAAATAAATTATAGTTTCCAATTAGTGGCGCAAAAACTTATTAAAACGACTAGTACGACCGAATGTTAGCACTTACATTAATCGACACTCGTTACTACAACCACTAATGGATGCATAAACGCTTAAAAACTTCTTCTTACACGCTCCAAGAGAAATTCAAGGGAATTTGTAAATAGTCTAAGAAAATTAGTTCGCTTAACATTTTGTTTGCGAAATAATTAAACTGGAAGTTTGTTTATTTCTGTTTGTTTTTGGAAAATCGTTTGGTTGGTTAACCTGTTTATCGGTGGTTAGGCAAATAAATTATTCGTTTAATATTTACCAAAGCATGCATAATTATCTGCGGGGCCCACTAGGGCCACAGCCTGTCTGAGCTACGGGTTGTTCGAAAGAGTTATCGCAGCCCTGGCACAAAAAGGGCTCCCGAAGGAACACGGTGGGTTTTAGTCAGTAAAAGTGTGACACTCCCTCACGCTGCCACCCACAGTGGGAGGGGTCATACTGATGATTTCCCATCTAAAAGCATACACAATCAACCATAACCGGTATGTAGTTTACGTTACGATAAATCTCATTTTTTTACAAAAACACGTTGCTCATAATCGATAAAAAATCGATTTGCAATCTTCCACACGCAGCAACTGTTTAGCTTATTTTAAACCGACCTCCACAGTCCCATAAAAAATATCGACATTTCTTTGCAAAGATATCAAAATACCCTTCTCACAGAATTTAACCCATAAAGCCGCGCTCGATAAGACCTGTCCCCATTTTTTACGGCATTACGAGGTTATACCATATCAACATACCTGAACGTCATAAAAATGTTACCCAATAATAAAGGGTTCGTAAAAAGGTAATTTTACGTAACAGCCTTTTAATTTTCCCTAAGGTACAACGTAGGCTCGTAAAACAAACACGATCACTTGAATAGTTTACTGCTACTTTTAATGGGCACTATTTATTGCAGTTTATGCTAATTTTGGTGGATAAGGTCGTTAATTTGGTGTCGTTTTGCATCAAGTTAAGGGGTTGAAAAATAAGAACAGCATGTCAATGTTTCTATGAATCGAGCCTTACATCAAAGTGGGCAACTTTTATGATATTTTTTTAGTGAAATACTAAGTTCCGTTATAATTATATCAATGCAAATAAAGTTAGAGAGAGTAAGAAAACTAATGTTAAGCCCCAATTACCTTCACATCTAAGTGCATCATGCAGACATTCTCGCTCCGATCTCGACGATCCCTCGAATGGCACCAGAGTAAGTTAATACAAATTTCTACATACATATATTATGCGGGTTATTGCGGCCATATACATACACACCCGCACTCGCTCTCACATTCATATTCCGTAATCCCAAAATGAGGTCGCTCATTAACTTGAACTAAAATAAAGTTATACGACCTCCTGCAAGATCTTCGTTGCGAGTCTTGCGAGAATTTCCACTCGATTGGCTTTTTAATTTGCCGGTATTCGGTAGAGAGACGTTTAGCGGAATAAGGCCTCGTTTCATACGCGACCGACTCCTTCAAAATTCAATTATTCGCCGCAAGATGGCGGCAGGTAACATTGATATTGAGCTCCGCGCGCACTTTCATTGTTCTTTACTTAAAATCGTACACCCGATCGTTTATTAGGAGCTTAAATTAACTAGTTTTATATGTACTGCTATATAACTAACTATTATATAAAATGATTACACATAATTAAATTCTGAATTGTCAATTACCAAATCATGCCGTAGCGCTACGAAATTTCGTAGCACTAGCCTACGTCGTAGCAAGTAGGTATGAATATTTATCTACATGTTCTTAGATAAATTGACCTAGAAATCATTCCTTTGTGCTTTCTTTCCAAGAAATCAAAGTAACTGTCTGTAGGGAGAGCTTTACGTGGAAAGGCGTTTTAGAACATTTTCTGTAGAATTACAAAGAAGGATATTTTCCCGACATCGGCTCAAGAGCTCGGAGTTACAGAGAACTCTCTTGTTTCATGCGAAAATCTAATTCACAGCTCTATAATTTCCAATGATTTTCGTACGACCTATAGGTACTATAATGTGAAAATAAGCCGGTTTGGTTGACAGGCTTTTACGTATAAACTGAATATTATACGTGCAAATTAAGATTAATTTAGTGTGGAGTTTGATTGAACTTCAAGCTCTCATACAAGTAAGCGGAGCTAGTAGTATGCTTAATTACCTTCTATAGTTAAATAGTTCAATGTTATTCTACGCTCTTGGATCGAAGCTTTTCTTTTGTTGAAGAAAGTATATTAATAGATTTATTAACGATATCGTCTGTCTAGATGTGACACCTTATAACAATTTTTTGACTATATGGAAAACAAGTAATCCTGATTTTAAGTTTTGAACAAAATATACGAGGTGTCAGATCTAGATAGGTTAGTTATCTTACCTCGTCCTTTCCCTTGACGACGCACATCTTGACGTCATTCTCCGGAGAGTACCAGACCAGTCGGCGCTGTTCTGTCAGGTCTGTCAGGCTGAGGTTGTACACCACGTTTCTGGAACAAAATACATTGAGGTTAGACATGGATTATAGAGGTAGAAGTGGAAGATAATAATATAGTTTGTAATGTGGAGAATGCATGCAGATTTCGCAATGGTTGTATTTTATGTCAGAAATAGGTTTTATTACAATTTAGCTAGGCTTATGAAGTTGAGACTAATATTTTACTAGAAATCTAAATAAAAATGTCAATTTTATTTTTTATAGATTTGGAAGCTACAAAACATATTGAACAACTGCTTCATAGTCAAACAAACTTTGTTTTATCGTGACAAAAATTACTCCCCGTGAACATTCGCGTGCATGAGTTTCAAAACAAAAACAGACGCAAAAATAGGTGTTATTTGAGTTGTTATTGTGGCCAATTACTTTCGTCTCTTCTAGCAAACCGGCCAATAGTAACCAAATTACATAGAACTCTCACCATACGGTAAGTTCCTTGCATTCGTTCCGCTACGTATCAACCTGGCAGTTCATTTTAAGCTGGAAACTCCACTCATAGTTGTTAGCTGAATGTTTGTTCGTGGTTTTAATCGTACTTGGAGTTGAGGATTTCAGGTGAAGTTAGTTGGAATGGTTCGTATTGCCGCGACGTTTATTTTGCGGGTAGTCACTGCGGTTACAATTTGTCGCGGCCCCGTGTGGCTTAGCCGATCCTATGAATAGGTTTGCGAACAGTTGTGTTCGCTAAGTCGAGCTCATTATCCAATACTATTACACCTATTAAGTACATCTTATTTAGGAGAATTTGTGGTTGTGATAAAAGATATGAGTGTGTGTCTATTTGCTTTTGTTATTTGTCACGAATCGGGATCGGTTATTGACAGTCGGTATCTATTGTGTGGAATATAGTAAATAAGTTGGATGTCACTGTTGGTGGCAGGGTAAAGTTCAATATGATATATCTTTGTAAGCTTACAAAGCAAGATATTTTACACAATGTGGGGTGACACGCTTCTGTCGATTGTGATACTCATTCTATATCTGATAACCGATAATAGACCTCCAACTAAATCAAATTTAACTTCACTTAACGACATGAACTGCGTGATTAGACGCAGTTAACGATTATGACGCCGCGACTAACTGTAGTTTTGAAAACTAATGCTGAACTGACATTACGAGTGTACACAATTTAATATGAATTGTGACACAAGTTGTGGCAATTCATTAAACTTGCTGAGCGTACCTGCGTTCTGTCTGGCATAATTGCTAAAGTCCCTCAACCCTTAATTAAGATATTTGGCACGAAAATTTCATAAAGAAATTATGACGTAAACTTTGCCAATTATAGCGCAGCGAATAGCCGGTGTGACTTACATAATGTTTTTGAGATTTAACAGACAAAGTTGAGGCCGACCCGTTACCGGATTCTAACTTCCACTTTATCGATATTACAATATACACTCTTTAAATCGCAATCCCATGGAGTTTTTATAGTTGTTCTTTGTTTCGTCGAACGACTACGTATTGGACAACCTACTTATGACTTTCCGATCTCGAAACTATGTCGGCCTTATTGAAACTAAATTGTAAACTTGTTTACGAAGTAGTAAAAGAATATTTGTATTTCTTCACATTCTATTTGTTTGAAAGCAGAACCATTTTCTGTAAACTAAAGGCGTATTACATTTTATTCTATCTGTAAATAAATATGTAAATAGCGTAGCCTCATAGACAGTGAATGTTGTACACGAAGCTTGCTTCTCACTTCTGCAAATTTAATTAACAATCAATTAGCATAATTTTACGAAATTGCTGGGAACACCTAATTATTTCGCTGTAAGAGCTTGCATTTGTATTAGAGTGCTTTATTTAGAAAACAATATGGCGTAAAATATTTATACTTTACTTCTTGCTGGACTTTAAAGCATGCCGTTGGTCCCTTTCGTCCTCATACAAAATTCCAATACAACTACTGAAATGGTTCGAAATGAAATTTTTCACTTCCATTATGTTGTAAATAAGGCATTCACGTTCGACGTCTTGCATGCGAATAATGTTCTTTGTAGTCTATTGTCGAGGGTCCTACGGCACTTATTCCTAAATAAGGGAAATGCCTGTAATTCACCAATGTTAGGGGAGCCAATTTATGCCCAGACCCTGCCCGTATTTTATGAACAAACCGCTTTTTGTTGGGTAACGAAGTGACATGATGCAATCAAGTGATCCATGCACTAACATCAACTAATGGCTAATCCGGTTACATACATGTACATGTGAATAAGACAATTATTCGTATACGAGTGGATTGATCAGTAACAAGACTACTTTCGCTCCACGATAATGTAATTTTGTATTTTATTGTGTTGTCCATGAAGAGGATTGAAATGTGCATTAATGATGCCTTTGATTGGAGGTTTATATATCAAAAATAAAAGATCTGACATATTTTCTGGCCCTGATTTTTATTTATTTTGTTAAAAATAAAAATTATTTGCAAGAAACGAAAAAAAAAGCAAAATGTTTTTTGGCTTATTCTTGGTAATATTTTGGCGGACAGGCGAGCTAGCCCAAGCACACAAAGACTGTATCCTTTGTCAATTATTCGCTTCAGTGGTTCCCGCCAAAAGGCGGCAGCCATCTTGGGCTGTGTGCGACGGATCGTCAGCGTCATCTATTGTTCGGTCACTCGCCCATGTTTTTGTGTTCTGTCCAATCCGGGCCGACTCCCTGATTGATGGTCTAAACTTACAATTATTTTCGTGTCTTCGTGATTATTTATTTTTTGTCTCTCATTCTTGGCAAAATAAATTAATCTCGGAGAATTTTCTTTATCCGTAGAAAATATCTGGGTATAAATTGATTTCGTGAACAAAAGCGGATGCTCAGCCAATCAGAGTTATACTCATCAATATACATGACGGACACACAGCCAATGATCGAATCCAAATGAAAACGTCAAACATGGTGGCGCTTTTAAAGCGAGATTTACATATTAAACAATATTATTGGTTTAATTCGAATGACTGTTTTTGGAGGACGTCACGAGATACGTCACATCCATATTCTGTGAAGCGTTTAATTTGATTTATTGCCATATAGATATGTGCCGCACGTTATCATATTATTTCACAAATGTCCAATTCATTTCCAGATACGATACATAAATACGCAATAAGTAAAACCTCATAAAAATGTATCGATATTTACGTGAAAATAACTTACAAAAGTACTCAATAAAAAAGGAGGAATGAAATAGTTTGTTCATAGCGCCTGTTATTCGATTGTGTGCTTCGCCAAAAAGTATTTTTCGAACACGAGAATTTGATTGAATAAGTGGAAACTGATTCACGTTGTTGGCCTGGCGGAATACGCACACGCCCAATCCTTTTTTTACTATATAAAATCGTTTTCACCCAGATTTGTTTTAATGCTTAAATGAGTTCAAAGGTCACAAGTCTGAAGTACCTACTACTTATGCTCTTTTCTACAATATCTGGAGAAAAGTGGCATAAACACAAAACTCTTACTACTTTCAATATTTATTTTTTGCTCCCTATTTCCCAAATCTGCAGAATATGTGAGTATCAGACACATCGGGGATTACTAAGGGTCCATAAAATGTCTTCTAACTAGACTCGGGGACAATACAGGGGAGGTTGGGGAGACAGGGCCACTGTCGTCGCACAAATAAATTATAGATAGTGTAACAAACTGACTTTATCTCTTGTACACAAAAAATAACCCCCTTTTTATTACCTTCTTTATCCTTAATCAGTGAAAACTACAGGTGGCGTTTATTTTGACTGTACTATGCAAAGCAGGGATTTCCTTTGTCAGGATATTTTCGTAATTAGTTGCTAAATGCTGGGGGAGATGGGATGAAAAGCGTATCTCTTTGCCACGGAAAACCGCTTAATGGGAACAGAAAGAAATTCTGTTGTTGCCAACAAGTTGATAGCTTCATTTTATGGGGGCGACGGATGACATTAAAAATGTTGTGCGCTTTATTCAGATTTTTTTATGTAAAGTTTATGTTTACAGCTGTTTTAGTGAAAACAATTTTGACGATCTATTAATAAAAAACTGAACTACATGATTTTCGACACTAAACCCACCATTCAACGCGTACTACAAAGACTATAAGCCACGCAACGTTTTTCAAAAGGGGCTATGTCAAAAATTTCAAATTTCATCGCGAAACGACGAATTGGGACGTCGACAGATGCAATTTGTTTGCATGCACTCGACACGGTTCCGATATTGGAAAACTTTACGAGTTCCGTTTAGAACAATATCAATAGGGCATTGGTGCACGTGCCCGCCATATTGACTGTGTAGGTATTTGCACAAACACCAACTGAGTGATTTTGTAGTCATTTATGTGTAAAACATGATGTGTGATATTTAAAGAAATATAGCATTTTTTTGCTGTGTTTATCACATATACTTTTTTCTCCAACTTCACCCTCATTTGACAGTCTTTTACAAAGTAAAGCTCCACAAACCATTTTCCCGAACGATCCAAGTAATGACTTCCGTGAAAGTAAATTTTCGCGTACTTCGTCGCAAAAAATCCATAAAAATAACCGCGACCCATCAAACGTTCCATTTCAAGGCACTAAAGTTAAATCGAGTCGTGCAAGTTGTACATCATTAGCATTCGGTTGTCAAATGGGCACTCACACGGATTGGTTGATGCGCGAGTCAGCCATCTTGCCGCCAATTCCTGCTAAAAAGACTTGACAGATTTTTCTACGAATGCTGCCTTTGCGTTGTGCTTTTGGCAGGATTATGGCTTGTGCGTTTTATTTTCCTTTTGTTTTTGGCTCGTGCAGTACTATTTGTTCTTTGTTTTTCTATCTGTTTGCTTTGACTTTGGTGCGTATATGATCTATATCATGCGTTCGTATGTTTAACGAATGTGCAGAGTTCTTTCAATCTTGATATTGCTCCGATTTCGTTACTAAATTTGATATCTGATGAAATAAGTAGCTTTAGTTTTGTAATGCTGGTAAATTAATTCCAAAATATGTACCCCCGTGTATAACCCTTCCTCTACTGAAGTTCTGACCCTTCATGATATACATAGGTATAGATACTTTTCAAAACTATAAAATAAAAGCAAAAACTAAGTTTTCCTTTTTTACATTTAATCTTTTTTCCCTGTTTTAGATGCAGACCGGTTGTTGCCGCCAGCATCGGCTGGGGCCGTCAATATTGCGAAAGTTTGCACCATCAGCCGCTGAGAAATTGCGCTTCACATGTTCCACGATTTATTGCAATTGTTTCTCAACAATATCCATCGTTTATTTCATCGAATCCATGACGTTTGGACGCCATGCGTTTTGAGGATGGTGCTACTGCGTATTTTGTGTTCAATTCCTTTACTTATTGAGCTTTTTTGATATATTTGATATCTTTTTTGAGTGTACATCAAATCTGGATAATTTATTTAGAATAGAAGTCTCTAACTTTAAAGTGTATATGCATAAGCAATAAAATCTACTATATCGTTTCGATAGATATTTCTGGTTTCAAAATAAAAATAAAAAAACATTGATAGAACACGAACGATTGTCGGTTATCTAACGAACTGAAATAAAAATAAAGCAAATAACACAACATACAGAAACAACAGATTCTAACATAGAAACGTTTATTTACGAAACTAAAAATTTCAAAAAGTTATGTATTTTTGGCAACGATTTTCTTTCATACTCTTTGTGTGAGTTATTACCTTTTTACACAAAGGTGTTCTTTTCAGCATCGGTAAGACCAGTGTAGTTGGTCTCTGGTATTTCTTTGCACTGCTTGAATTCGGTTGAGAAGGAGGGGTCTCCGTAGGTTGGGTATCAACGGCCCGCATGCAGAATACAAATTCTTAACATTTTAATTAAAAGCGCTCAAAACGCCGACCGCGCCGGCTCTATTGTTGTCTCGTTCTGACATCAGCGTGATTTATGGCGAGTGTAAATGGGAAGGGTTGGGTTTCATCTTTCACAGGAATACACGAAATGATAATTGACATTTTTGCGCGGGCTACACGGTGGGGTTATGATATTTGCGAACGTAATCCTTCGGAAACATTGTCGCCCATTTGTTATTGTTCAGTCGAGTGGAAATAGTGTGTGGCTACCAAAGGGGTTTATTAAAGCCGCCAGCCCGCCTATTGTGTTAGTTTTACAAGTTTGTTTCATGTTCGTGGAATTTTCCGCAGATCAATGAAGATAATGGTTATTTATATCTACACGTACACGTGATTATACGATGGGCCCTAAATAGATGTTTTGTAACCAAATCCACAATTCAATATATCTCTCCGATATTAGATCGTGCTTATAAAATTATCGGAATTAATACTGTCTGTTATCTCCGACAGTCCATCGCTTAAAGCGCTCTGGATCGCTTGAAGTGCTAAATATTTAACGATAAACACGTCAATCACTTAGCGGATTACCGAGTGATTGAGGTGAGAACGATATTCCCTAATTTCGTTGAACCGTCACGCTCAGCCGCCAATGATTTTATGTCGATCACTACGATAAATTATATTAGTTGTTATTTAATATTTAATCGAACTCGTTTGAGGTGTCTAGAACTTAATATAGGTAACATTTTTTTTTATTTCGATAAAAGCATGTAAGCAAATTGTTTGACCTTGGACAGATGTTAGGAGTATCCAGTTTAAAATATCAATAGGGCTGTCAAACGATAATCACTGTACTAGAAAATATATAAAAAATCTTTGAGCCACGAGACTTTTTTAACCATGCTATTTCACGAATTTAACATTATAACATTTTAAAACTAGCTAAAACTTAGAAGAACAATTTCTTCGACAATGTCAATGGTCTTAGTACTTCTAATCTCAGACAAGTTTTAATTGCCTAATTCCTAAGTGGTTTTGTCAAAGTCTGAGAAAACCAATGTTACAAATTGAATAAGTGTTTGTACAAATGCTAAGAACAATTGTATTTTATAATGAATATTTATTGTCTAAGCTTTGAGAAGCTTAAGGTCCTATTTAAATAATCGCTTTTCAGATTCTAAGAACCTTAACAGCAAATAGATCGATGGTGGGCTTAGTACTTAGGTGAACAGTTTGAATTATATGAAAAATACGTGTCAAATAAGAGTGCCTTGTGTTCTGGATAGGACAAATGATTTCTATCAATTGTCAAATACACTCCACCCTTGAGACTAAGCCGAACTGTCAAAACGTGGGCATACATTAAGTAGGTGCAAATCAGCTTTATTTCTCTCAGAAACTGGTATGTTTGTTTGTCCCGTATTCCCATAAAAGCAAAGTACCTCTACATTGTCTTCCAAGGAAACTAAATTAATATAAGGCAATGAAGAAACTCTACTCTCTTCAGGCAAATGTTGAAGGTTGAAGTAAATAGTAGGTCGAGCAATTTGTAACAAATCCAGACGCGTAAGGTGGCGTCCACACACTTAAGAAGTTAACTGATCTGGTTTCCCCAAACTACTTTATTTGTTTAGGCCACAACAAATAGGTTCTCTTGGCCAACTTTGCCGGGACTGCCTCAAATTGCCCCTAACTCTTGTATTGTTTAATCAAAAGAAAGGCCGGGAAACGTATGGCAGTAATAATAAGGTTGCTTTATTTGCCCGTTTGTATATAAAACACTTGTGTTTAGAAGTTTGTTCATTGATTTTTGCTGTTCGTTGTACTTATTGTGTTTACGTCTTTAGGAGAGGTAGCATTTTATGTGTATTTTATTTCAATTAATGTGTTTTTATTGTCTATTGTCTGTCTTGTTGTCTAAAATACAAGCGTAAGGGTATGTTAATTCCAGTGAACGTAGATACGTAATTTTAACATTAAATATTATAATAACTGGAACTAAATCATATACCTATACTGCTTCTCATCCCCCAGCTGCCTAAGGTTTCCACCGATACCAATATGCTGTACTTTAATATCACTCGAAGCCTTATTTGCTTCATAAGGTTAACTGTACCATACATTGTTAATTTCACGGAAGTTTCCTACCCCTATTTCTTACAATTTCGACATAATTGGGCATAAGTTAACAACAACACGTACCAAATGTTATTATTTTATTATTCAAGTGTGAACGGCAACTGTGACGTCATTTTGCCTTTCTTGTAAAGGGAGTAATCACATAAACAGGGAATTCTATTGACTTATGTTATTTTGTTCTAAGTAGGAGTTTCCATACGCCCCCTCATTCGCTAATTCTAATTGAAGGGTAGTGTGTACCCCCAGTGGGGCACAGCCCTTCCCGTTGTTTGTACAATAGATACTAATTTAGGAATGTTAGTGAACTGAGTGTAAGTGTAGGTTGCAAGTAATATTTCATGCATGTTGTGACTCCTAGAGGAATCAGTTTGCGGTGCCTCGTGGTGGCACAGAGGGGACACAGCTAGTTAATTTTGTCTGTTCCTGTACTATTTGTTTGTGTGCATTTTTATTTTTATTAAAATAAATTTTCCTAAATATGAAGTCGACCAAAAGATAAACATATACCAAAAAATTCTCAACAATATTTTCGATTAGCACAAAAATAACATTCCATTTTTTTAAATCTCTTTAAAAACACTGATCTAATTACACCATCAGTGACGTCATGAACGTCAGGGTTCTTATAAACACGTCACAATCAGTGCTGAGCTGCGGGCTCCGTACCCTGGGGACCACTCCAGGCCCTGGTGCCCAAGTGATTGATGCGATGATTACCTTCATTCTTTTTTTGCCACGAACGCTCGACTCTTTGCCGTTTTGTTATTCCGACCTCTTTTGGGTCGGATTTTATTATAATTTTTGTAGTTTTCGTATTGAATAAGCTTGTTTAATTCCTTAAGTAGTAGTTAAATAAAATTAATTAAGCAACACGTTTATTCAACAGGAGATAACAGGATAACAATCTCAAAAGGTTAAAAAACAAAATTAACTTAAAGCTTTATCCTGAATCTAGAAATACTTCAAACCCTATTTTTCAATTTAATTACTTCTCCGAAAGGTAAACAGAGTTTATAAACCGTACCTAACGAAGGGTCTTTCTAAAACTTTGCACAAACACGATAACAACAAAATGTTGAAGATATAATACTCTTAAAAGGCCGTAGTTCGGACTTTTTTGTCCAAATGTTTTCATATTCAAAATTGATTTTCCAACTGGGGCCCGTATGAATATGATTAATTAGTAGCAGATTTATTTATTCAGCCTTTTATTCAGCCCCGATGTTATTACGTGATGTAAAAATTCTGCGCAAAAATGGACTGCGCCCGCTTTATTATACACTGGACGTACATGAATACCGTATAAAAAAGAGTAACGCGGCAATTGACTAGAAACTACCAAATGAAAATTGTATTTTCGAAATAGTTTAGCAAATATTTTGAAATTGTTATTTTCGCGCGGATTTTTACGATCGCCGAATTTTGCGTTCGTATTTTAGATTCAATGGGTATGTTCGAAGTAATATATTGTTTCGAGATAGTGTCGATAAAAAGTTAAAGTTTTATGTCATCAAAAATGTCCTGCGCTCATTTTCCGTACTATATTATTAATACACAAATTCTTGCCGAAATACTGTTTATGTACAGAGATACTACAGCTACGTACTTTATGCTTTTAGGTGGCGACATAAAAACGAAATCAGCAAGTATCATTTTGACGTCCATTATGTAAAAGTGGGTGTGCGTGTGATAAGCCCACAAGTGGCCATTTGGCGGTGTTTGCGAGCCCCTGCTAACGTCCTCTGTATAATATGCCGAGAGAACTCACCAACATAACGATACACACGTGCACTTACATAAGGACGTATACCAAGAATGGTGAAGTGAACTTGAAACCTTGCATAATGATGTTATTTTTTTTTTGTGGCGGGAAAAGAAAATAGGTTGGTATCTGTTTGTTATTTCGGCTACATGCGGCCAGCGTTCGATGTAAAAAAATGTGAGTAGAAAATAAGAGCAATATTATTTCGAAAATCGAATTCAAACAAAATAGAATTACAGCCGGATATTTTTCTGCAAACAGTATTATTGTAATAAAACACGAAACTAACTGAACGGTAGGCTCAATTCAAATCAATTCTACGCCCGACCCTCATCATAAAAATCGACGCGCAATCTTGGGATTGGGTTCCGCCAAAATCTGAACGGTTTTATATAATGTAAGCGTTGCTTTGATAACATGGTGTACATATGAGCCGGTGGAAACAACGTTAATTTCGTTAAAAGGCCACACAAAAGAGGATCACACTACAGCGGAATACCATTATACGGGACGCGCACCGAATAACGTTTCCGCCCTTATAAAATTAAGGGTGTGGGCGAAACGGGCGAGCGCCTAGGCAGCCCTGCCCTATAATAGTGTAACTTCGTCTGGATAGGAAAGGGTTTTAAGGGTTTTCGACAGAGATAAACGTAATATCGCGAAGCGTTTTCCGCTTAACGTTGAAGTGTGAGAGTGTGTATACGGGTCATTCAGTATCACGGAGAAAATAAGAGTTGCATACACCTATCAGAATAAATACCTTCCTAGATTATGATATGTGTGTGAGATATGTTTAAGACTAGTTTCCGCCCGCTGGTTCAATCGTTTCCCGAGAAAATTTATTCCCTAGGCGGGAAGAAATAATATAAAAACAAACGGGGTGACCTAAATAAAACCGTTTAAAAATGGACCATATGATGATTTTTTATTCGATATATTATTGTTAAGTTTCATCAAAATCCATCCTATGTAAAAAAAATTGAAATATAGGTACTCATACTCAGATAATTTTAATAAACTTTCGCGTTTATAATGTACCTAATAATTAGCGTGGTATATCAGTAAGATAAGATATCAATTAGACGATTTAGCTACGATTTATACGCTGGTTTAAGAAAGCCATTTATCCTATTTCGGTTCAATTAACCTCATCTTTGGTAACTACGCTTTTATGCCACATATCCGCGTGTGTAGAAGCTACAACACAACGACTTGTGTTATATGTAATACAGAAGTATGTTTTGCGGGTATTATCTTACATAGTATTTGAATTTCATTAGACCAATGGAGATTAAGTCGGCTGCGGCCGGAAAAATAAGGGCTTGGCCTGTATATTGTGTGTAAAAACCTAAGTAGATACTTTTTGGAGACTATTTTAACGAGAAAAGTCTATATTAGGCTGGTTTTTAAACGACTCCGAAATAAAGGCAGTTTTCTCTTTTAGTTTGTGATTAAGCTTAGAATTGCCAATCACAATTAGCCTTGCTATTTTAGTTTATTCTATTTATGGAATATTCCAATATACCAAGGCCAAATATTAATGTTATAATCAATGAGACACATTTTGAATTCAATTTTGCCTTGAACAGCTCACGATAAATCTATACTTCATGTATTGGAGTCTATGTTTAAGCTTCTATACTTAGAACAAGGCAGACGACCTTAGTTCAATTATTTTATTATGAAAATTATTTATTTAAATCAATGTCTAGCGTATAATTAGAATACTTCTGATCTTATTTATAAACATTATTTGACTTTTTAAATTGAATTAATTAATTTACAGACAGATGACACTTCAAAGAATATTTATTTTATACAATTGAGTTATACTACAGGTTATTTGAAAGAACTCATTTTGTTCATAGAAGTCTTATTTTTTTGCTTATTTTTTCAAGCTGCACAAAAGAGTGGCATGTATTACATAAATACATTATTTTGATACAGAAAAGACACATCAGTGTAACATAGCACCTTATTCCGATTTATTCTTTTGTTTTGTAGTCATGTTTGGACGCTACGATGGCTGGTATGAATCGTAAGCAAATATAGCCATGGAACACGAGTACCTAGCACTAGACTCGCCCAGGAATTGTCCTGTTAAGTGTAAACAAAAGCGGTCTGCACTTGTTCTGCGATCCTCGGCCCGTCAAGAACCGACTCGACATTGGTTTTATTACAAACCTTTTTGCTCCCTTTAATAAATCCCTCACAGCCAAGTTCCTGCAATGAGAATTTCATTGGGCGACGACGTGACCATTGTCATGTAAATCTGATTTGGAAAGAAATGCAAACTTTGCTGGAACGGATGAATATTTCAAATTATACGGACACTGTCGACGTTCGTTGTGGAAAATATTGTCCAATTTGCTACATATCTAGTGTTTTTATGGAGTTATTCTGGCACGCCAGACGCTTGTTTTATATAATAATCGCGGACCGACCCTTCGCCCGCTGGTGTCAAATGGAATTCATTCTTTAACCTTTCAACTGTATGTCGCTATTTACTTGTTGATGAGCGGAATTTCATTTCGGTTTGTATTGCGTTATTAGATTCTACAATTTAATTTTTTGGTCGACCTTTAAAAATCACTTTACATTTTAGCACAAAATGTATTTTGCTAACATTAAAAACAAGCGCACAATGTTACAATGGCGCACAAAAAAGATAAATTCACAAAACAAACCGTTAGACAAAACACAATGCTAACCATTTATTACATTTGCTCTTGTAAACACGACTACTTTTCTCACTAAATGGGATTGTAAAGATTTTCCCCAGTTCTTAACACTAGGCGTCTTTTTTTCGAAACTAAAGAGCATTCTCCCTCGCCTCTGCGATTACTGCAGAAAATTACAGGGTACAATTGTAGTTATTTATTTAACAAAGGGTTTAGAGGAGCGGGAGGCACGCGAGCAGTATTTACATAAAAACAAAGAATTATATTTGGTGGAATGTAAGCTGTGGCTTGCGGCCACGAGGAAGGCAGATGTGTCGCGTGCCCCTAGTGATGCTACCGTGTCGATAAACTTACTAAAGTTATTGTCGATGTAGTGATACTTTAAGAAAATTACTGTAGTTTTTCACGAATATTATGATAATTCCATTATTATGAAAATTTTTAGAACCCTTTAAAAATCAGATTTCAAATAGTAGTGGTTTATAGTCTGTTATATAAAAAGCTGTTTTTATATCGAGTTATAATTTTGCAGCGTCTTAATTAACATAAACTTTTATCTAGGTTGGAATATGTTCAGAAGTTTATGAAGTTAATTCATCAAGCTATGAGATTAATGTTCCAAGTGAAAGTTTTCTCTTAAGTTTGTTTCCGGGTCCAATGGATTTTTAAAGAAAAAGTTTGCAAGTAGATATTTTTTTACGTTGCTATATAAATAAACGAGTAGGCTTACTGCAGTTCACTTCATGGGATCATTCAATACGTTATAATTGAAGATTTTCTTTTGAATGATTTGTCTGTAGCTATTATTTGTGTACCAAACTTCAATATAGACCACTCAATACATTTTAGATAACTTATCGACAGTTGCTCCTTACAAAATTGTAATAAAATGGCGACCGTAGGCGGCGGGCGGGCGGGTGTTTTTAAGTCGTCTTGCCTCCATCCAAACACAAGCCAAAAATCTTTATAAATGCAAACGAGACGGCGTTATCTCCACTATGGGGGTGAGAGAAGGATAGCTTGAGGTGCATCTGAGTTAGGTCTGCGGTGGCGGTAGATACAGCACGTTCTTACCGCTTCACTCGGTGCGGTTAAGGGTGCCCCAACTTTGCAACGAATTGGAGTGGAGTTGGAAAAACAAATAACTAAGTATCTCATTTGAATGTATAAGTTGCGAGTCTTTAAACGAAATAGGTGTTAGTGGTGTTTATGTTCTGATACGTTCCTGTGGTTTTTGAGATACGGCTGTAGATTTTTGGAAATGGAAGTTATTTACGTTCATAGAGGTATATTAGGTACTGTTACTTTCAATGTAATGCAATGTAATTTTAACGTGTATTTTTATTTCATGTATATTTTTATCACGAAACTCAAACTATGTTCTTTTGTATTTTTTTTCATAACACTGTACACCCCTATAGTTTGCTGTTATGTCTCAAGTCATGACAATTTGAATTTGTAATCACGGAAATGGTTGCATCGACTCACCTGCCGCCGACGAGCAGATAATTTCCATCCCTTAATAATAATCTGAAGTAGTCTGTATGTGTATCGTTTCCTAGAAACTTGTGCGTGTCATCCACTCCTGAAACAAGGGGAAAAATCTTCATTAGTTTATATTAATTACACCATTAATTAAAACATATTTAAAGAAATCGCTAAGAGCAGTACACAATTCTACAGCATTTAAGAATAGACAAATAGTTTTAAAAGTAAAAGAATATGCAATAACTACGATAGTTGGAAAATACAAACAAATAACATTATACCATATTCTGAAATGAAAATAAAAATAGAACGATTTTTATTCGATTAATTCGCATTTTGATAGCATTGTGATGTATCGATAAAATCGATTGTAAACACTAAGATAATGTAATATTCTACATACAGAAGATTTTGCTTTTCCTTTCCTTTGAAGCACTGTATTTACGTTTTTTCAAAATCCAATTACGTTAAAAGCAGGTAAAGGTTACCTTCTTATCTTATTAGTTATCTTTATAAGGATACGATATTGTGTGGATCTGAAGATATTTGCATATCCATTAGCAACGGAATGGATTTGTCAACTCCCTTACTTTATATTATAGAAAACATGGATTTGGATATCAAGTAATGGTCAGCTGACTCTCTTATTGGCTATCTACCACATTCAGACGTATAACATTTACTCTCTGCTGTGAAAAAGCCTTCTAGATAATTTTTCACTTAATTATTATAATCCATTACTTAAGAAATTATTAGCAAATTCGTAAGTCTGAATTCCTAGCAACCTGGCAAAACCATACAGACTCAGATATCTATTGAAAAATCTGGTGTATCACTTTGTCTCAACAGGGAATGAGATCAGTTCTCTTCACGTAGTCCCAAGAAGTCACTAATAACACATATAAAAGTATATTAATGTCTTTCGCATACTACCTACTTGTAATTTTCAAAATCAAGAAGTCTGCTTACTCATTAGAAAGTTTCATTACACAATAATCTTTTAATTGGAGCCGTTTAAATTCAAGGCACACTCTATGAAGATGTCTCTAATACGATCTAAAGGCTTAAACTCAAGTCTAAATGAGGTCTGAAATAATGGGTGTGGCCCTCATTAAACTCCTTTTGTCTTGATCCGAAGTTGGCCTTTTGACATCTGATTCCTATTTAGGATTTGCAAACGATTTTCCACTTTATCCCCTTTGTAATAACGTCACTATTGTTTTGAAGTAAGAGGGATGTTTTGAGGGAACGTTCATGAGATGAGATAACCTTGGCTGTTTTTTCAAAGTCACTCTTTTAAGAGGAATTGACGTTTTTGTTTATGACTTGTTTTATGGAAACGTTATACTTTTTGTTATATTTTACCATACTAATTCCTCAATCCATAATGTAGACTTTTGGTAAGGCCTGGTCATTTACCACGAATCGGTCGACGAATGAAATGAATTTTATTTTAATATAAATATGAATTGCAAATGAATAGTTTTCTTTCTTGTAATAATATCCGTGCTTAAATAATTTAATGATGGATTTCCCGGAATGTATTACCGTGATTTCGAAAATAAAGTAGAAATCCATGAAATATATTCAAGAATTCCTTTGTAATAAAAACACATATTTGTATTAACAAATATCTTACCTATTTGAAAGGCATGCAACCTTTGTTAGGAGTGAGATGACAAGAAAATATCCAGTTGGTTCCCATGTGAGTACAATGAAATTGTGATTTCATTCGAATAAACATCGAGTTGAGTTATTCGATTTTAATTCCGAACGCTAATCGAATAATTGGCGTGAAACTGACAAATTAAGTGATTTTTGCTTTTATTCGACAAATGTAATTTGTTTTTACTGGATTGATGTGACATAACGGGAACATTTTATTGTGCTGTTCAAAAATATCTTATTCATTTAAACAGGTTTTGTTTTATGTTTGGAGTTTAGAGTTGCTTTCCAAAAGTGAAAGAACATTTCAAGCAGGTTAAGTACTTCTGGATCCTTTAAACAAACATAAAAATATCCTCTTTATAATGTTAGAATAGATAAATGGGCAAATAACTATGTATATCTTCTTTGTATATAAATTCTAATAATATAAATATTTGGGTCTACTGATTACCACTTCGAGTTCAGCATAAAAAGAGTAAAAAGCGCTTCGCAGTATACACATATAAACATACAAAAAACGGTAATTAAAGCGCATATAGCTTTGGGATTTCAAACATGTATTCTGTACAGAGTTTCAACAAGCCCGCGTATCATTTTTCCGCCTATTTGTTGTTCGTGTTTGTTTTAATTCTAAATTTTTAATACAAAGAGTTTTTCCCATGTTATTCCAGCGGATAGTTTGTATGCAAATTTTTATGGAACTTTATGTATGAAAATTAATGTAATAGCCGTGTTTCGAGTGCGGAAACTTACAACATTTTAGTTGAACAAAATGTTTGAAAAATTCTTTGTGATCGTTTCAGAATGGAATTGTCAGTAAAAGTAATGGCAGTTTTGGAAAGAAACGGTCCGGTTCTAGACAATAATCCCGAGTGTTCGTGGATTCAGAGATGTCATTTAAACTACGCCCGTAGTTTGAAAGACCACAAAGATCTTTTTCCAATCTTTTAAAAAAAGGCCTTTGGTAAAAAAGGTTTTGTGAAAGTTCTTTAAGTTGGCAGTAGACGAGCAGGATTACGCGAGTTAAGTTGGTCAAAATGATTTAGTTGATGTTAAGAAGGACTTTTTGGATTTTACAGACGTCCTTTTGGAGACATGTTTTCAAACACGGTTTACAAATCATACATCAGTATGAGTTGAAAATATTAGATTTTTGTTAATGCCTATTAGGAACCTGTCATTAAATTGAAAGGCTCGTTTCATTTGATTGTCCATATGCTAATAGCACATCGTTAGTGACAAAAACCTTGTTTACCTATTTGGCAATATTGAAAACATCGCGCCAAGTGAAATGGCATAAAAAATAAATTGGGTGCCTGTGTATGGTATTGGGGTGAAGATTTTTTCCATATACGCCATTCAGGAGTGAGTGGGAGTGTCGATCATGGTATATTAGCCTCCACAATCGCTCGCTTGATGTCCTCCCCCTCTGTCGTTTTCCGAAGGATCGGAAAATCAGAAAAATATATACCCTTTTGAACGTATGAATTCACAAACGTCTGTCATTGTTAGTCTCGATCTAAATATGTCTCCTTTTACTATCCATCCCGAATATATAACTTTGGGTATATTTTGATTTAAGCCGACTAACAAGGGACATCTAAACTTTTTTATTTGTGGATCCCGTCAGCAACAAAAAGGCGTCCTTGGCCCATATATTCAAAGCGTCTTCACGCGTCCCGTCACCGCCTTGGGCCGAAACGAGACTTTTTAATTAGTTTTAAAATAATGAAAGGTCGAACAGACCCCTGTTAAAGTTTAACGCGACGATAACTGAAAGAAAAACGTAATGGTTTTCCTTTTTCATTGGATAAGATAACGGGAGATAAGCTAGTGTGCGCTGGTTTCTTTGTTGTGAATTATAGAGATCTTTATTTCTCCTTAAGGCATTATTAGTTATCTTGGATTCTTATTGTGTTCCAGTGTTGTTTTTGTAGATTGTTCGCTTTTTTACTTGGAAATACTAATGTGTACATACACGTAAACAATTAGGAATCCTTTTAAACAATTACAAAAAGTAATAAAAAAGCTTTGAAACAACCAACTGGTAAACTAAAAACAGCACCAAAATTTTAAGCGTCCAAAACAAAAGTTTGGAACCCGCGTAACGTTTTCATAAAGCAAAAATTACGTCAATTTGGTCACAAAGAACATTTCCTAGTAAACTTAGCGTATCACAATTTTTTTGTCAAAGTCATATGTACTTTGAGCTCAACGAATTATGGTGCATTTTTCAGTGCGCAGCTAATTCAGTTTGGGTGCAAGTATGCGTGTTGGAGATGTCCTAAATTAGATTCGAGATAGTTTCGGTTTCCTTTCTGAGCTACGTTTATATGCGGAAATTAAATGTACAGCTCTGGATGCAGGTTCTGCTATGAAATTGTGACTTATGAGGGGAGGGTGGTATTAATTAGTGCACGGAGAAATTTTATGAGAACAGAAAAGTGTGAGTGTGTGAGTGGTTTTTAAAATGTATAAGATTGTATACTTATTAAGTTAGACTTCTCTAGTACCGATACGAATTAATTGGTAAGTAAAGCATTTAAGTGAAAGTATAGTTTAGTTAATTTCTGGATAATACATAGATATCAACGACGGTACAATTTAACGATATAAACAGTGAAGTGGAGGTTTTAGCTTGTATATATTTTTTTCAAGTTACAGATAATCTAGGGTTAAAAAAACCTTCCATAATACATCAAATATCACAGTAGGATACAAAACTTAAAGTGGCCATTTCCCAGTACAAAAGTTATATAGTTGAACACGCGTCATGGTGTGTTGTATCATCTTAACCACTCTTATTCGCAGCAGCCAGCGTTTTATGGTCCGCTACCCGAATTTGATACAAAAATTATATTTAGGGTACCGCGAGCAAAAATATTTCACAGGTGTTCGGTTATTTCTATCTTGATTGTTTTGTTTTGTAAATGTGAAATGTTGATGTTGATAAGAATATTTCAAATGGGAATAATGTAGAAAAAATATATGAGAGGTAGGTATACAGCCGTATGAAGAAACCAATTTATAAATCAGAGAAGATGAAAACAAACGACCTACATACGTTATTCAATATTAGATTGTACGAAAAGCATGTGAAATTATACGAAATAATATATTTTTTAATAAATTTCACCACGGTTTTAAAAATAAACATAAATAAGCATCATACAAAGTTTACATTAGTGTGTCTGAAAGCATCCTTAGCAACTATTGGGTTATTTTGTTTATATTTGGATTAAAAGGACTAGGTATACGAAATCCAACTAACTAGAGGAAACTCGAACTTAACGCTTTTTCTTGTAACGAGCAAGATAGCGCTTTATAACAATAATATCCGATTTTCCGTGTTCCGTGTTTTTCCCTCCCTGATGGATTTTTGAATTTTCTTATTTTGTAATCATTGTTTTGCATTTTTATCTTAAAAAGGAAAAAGGTGCTTTCATTTACTGACCCTAAGTGTAGATAAAGTTATGAATATATTTTTCGAATAATATTCAGAAATGAATGCTGTTTTTAACAAATGATTTTTTTTAATAGTTACATATTATTATCATTTATCAAACCAATACATATGACTTCGCATTTTATAACTGATAGTAATAAATTAAACAATTTTTTAAACTAAATTCTCAAGAATAAGTGAACCTTTTAATAAACTGTCATCGAGAGAAAGCGATGTGAAAAACGAACAACAGAAGACGATTAATCAGTTTGAATAAAAAAAAGATAAAAGCAAAAAAATATTACATCTTTTATTCACGAAACTGTAATCAATCAACTGAAAATAAGTCTTTGTGTCTTTTGTTTAATAGTTTCTTATTTCAAAGAGATCTTTTAAGTTAAATTAGGCAGAAAAAACAATTGACTGCGTTATAAACGAAGTGTAATATTTTAAACAGTACATTTTATATTTACATTGTCTGCTAGTTTAATAGGTTTCAGATAAAGTTCTAGATAGTTATCTGACTGATAGTGAGATAGAAATGTTATTAATTTCGTCAACCTACCTATGGCATCATCTGTCTTATATATGAACTTGTCAAACTAGCCGTATAATATAGTAATATAAGTTACCAAAATCTGTCAAATTTCTGCAATAGATTTTCAACCTTATCACAATAGTGGTAGGTTAATGTTTGATTGGTAAAATTTGATAGATTCGGGTACCGTGACCTGCTGTTGTCTGTGCCTGTAATAAATTAGAAAATAATCAGTCGAAAAAGTCTTAATTGCAGGAAATATCTTGAAAACTAATAGGAGTTTGTGTGTTGTGCACAAACTCCCCACTCTCCCCTAGGGGTCGTAAACTGCTAAATGTTTACGTCAGGAGAATGCCTGTAAACAACCCCGCTTACTTGAATACTGTTTACGTCACACTTTTATCACTATATACACTTATATGAAGTACTTATCTTTATGTACGTCATAACGTACGAGGCTTCAAATGGTCTATTTCATGTTACTAACCTAAATTTTGGCCCTTCTGATATTATGACTGAATTACTGTAATCTGGTTTTAGCATCTAAAATTGTCAGTTTCCTACCTATTCGTAGTACATACATATAGCATCCATTACTTAACCTATCAATCCATTGTTTTGAGATAAGAGAAACATAATTTGTATGAAACTAAAGACAAAAATTCAATCTCTAATCGCAAATAACGGATAGTTATATTATAGCAATCCACCGATAAACATTTGCATGCAGAGTGTCCTTAATACTAACAATGACGTACTATACGATGAAGGTGCTTAATACCCAAGGTAACATTTATGTAAGCAAAGTATTACTTTTGATGTCCAAAAATCACTACTAAAACAGCAAATTTTCAGCAATATTTTCTTTTCTTCCAGTACATTATTAAAAGCCTCTTGTAAGGGCTGTTCCTCTGAGGATATAAAAACCACGACTCTCATGATGTTGGTATCCGTCACCATTAGCGGGCGACCGCTGTTACAGTCCATACTACAAGTACCTCGCGAAATAAATCGTAGTTTAGTTATAATAAAGCGGTAACTTATGTGAGCTAGTGTACTTTAGTGCCTAAATAAGTATATACTTGAGTGTTGAATAAAAATATCAGGTAGTTTAACCTGGAGATATTTTTTTTTTCTGTCAAATAGGCATGTTTGTATGTACATACAAGCGAAGCTTTCGAAATGTCAAGTACATACAAGGTTCCAAGTAAAGGGTCTATGAAGATGAACGTGCAAGAAACTCCATACATACACTACTCACAAAAATGTAAGGATATTTTTTCATGGACGATTTTCTTATGGGATTTTCAAGAAGCTGTATCTCCAAGGAAAATGATCGTACAGCAAAAAGAAATCCAGGAAATTATAGATTCAAGATTCTAGTTTTCAAATCTATCCATGATTCTTTTTTTAAATCACTAGTTTTGGAATAACACTAAAGAAATCAGGGAAAGAAAAAAAATACAGAATTTCTTTCAACTTTGGAAAGCTACAAGTTCATAAAAAAATTTTTTTTCTTTATCTCACTCCAAAGCTTTTTTTGAAAATTTTATGCGCTTTCATTTGATGTAACCGGTTAGTTTGTACGATGATTTTCCAAGGAAT
>NWSH02000210.1:4925550-4962959 GCA_002382865.2 Heliothis virescens
CGTAAGTGGGGCTACATTGACGACAACAGATGCGGGTGCGGTGCCGCACCACAAACCATGCGACACCTTCTATGCTGCCCAATGTGTCCTAACAGCTGCACAGCGGAAGATCTACATGCCGCCACTGACAATGCCGTGAGCGTGGCGAAATATTGGGCCTCCGTAATATAAATTTTATTGCCATCGACTCGCTAAGAAGAAGATGAAAGATTTTAGGAATATTCCTCTTTTACAATGTCCTCATAACACGTGGGTCAAGCGAGATAATTTGTCTAAATCTAATAGTGTTCCGTCTGCCTGTATGTCACCGGTAATACCTGAGTAAAGCTGTAGACACACTAGCCGGCTCAGCCAGGCTTAAGTTTGGACAACAGCGACATTATTCAAGTTACTAAGCTTAGTGTTCAAGCATTATGGTTATTATGAGTCTATTACTGTAGCGGTAATTGTTGCTTTTATACTCTCTCGGTTACACAAACGACCAGCCGCAACCGCCCAAAACCACCAGCTTTATTTATGCCGACGACCTGGCACTGGCGGCGCAGGCTAAAACGTTTGAAGAGGTCGAAACCTGGCTTTCTGCGGCCCTTGAGGAACTGGACTCCTATTACCAGGAGAATGCGTTAAAACCAAATCCTGCTAAGACACAATCTTGCGCCTACCACCTACGCAATCGCATGGCTTACCGCAAACTGGACGTCGTGTGGAGAGGAGTACGCATCTCGCATACTGACTGCCCAAGGTACCTGGGCGTTACCTTGGATAGAGCTCTGACATATAAGACCAACTGCGAGAATGTCAAGAAAAAAGTTTCCTCTCGTAACAATCTCCTGCGACGTCTTACCACCTCTAAATGGGGAGCTGCACCGAATGTCCTGCGTACCACTGGATTAGCATTATGCTTTTCTGCTGGTGAATACGCGTGCCCGGTCTGGGGTCGCTCTGCTCACGCGAAGGCAGTGGATGTAGCTCTCAATGAGACCTGCCGAATTATCACAGGCTGTCTTAAACCAACACCAGTTCAGATGCTATATCCACTTGCTGGAATTGCACCCCCAGCAGTGCGCAGGAACGTGGCTGCCTCGTTAGAAAAATCGCGCCAAGAAACGGAACAACGACACCCGTTATATGGAGCGAGACCGCCGCGAAGCCGCCTAAAAAGCAGGAATAGTTTCCTTGCTCGTGTGGCCCCTGTGGACGATGCTTCCAAGTCGCGCATCAAACAGTGGGAAGAACTTGCTCTGCCTGACTTCCTTGCACCTGCAGAACGGCTCCCGTCGGGCCATGAGTTAGCGTGGCCTGTATGGAAGTCCTTAAACAGACTGCGCACGCAGGTCGGCAGATGCAAGGACAACCTACGTAAGTGGGGCTACATTGACGACAACAGATGCGGGTGCGGTGCCGCACCACAAACCATGCGACACCTTCTATGCTGCCCAATGTGTCCTAACAGCTGCACAGCGGAAGATCTACGTGCCGCCACTGACAATGCCGTGAGCGTGGCGAAATATTGGGCCTCCGTAATATAAATTTTATTGCCATCGACTCGCTAAGAAGAAGATGAAAGATTTTAGGAATATTCCTCTTTTACAATGTCCTCATAACACGTGGGTCAAGCGAGATAATTTGTCTAAATCTAATAGTTCCGTCTGCCTGTATGTCACCGGTAATACCTGAGTAAAGCTGTAGACACACTAGCCGGCTCAGCCAGGCTTAAGTTTGGACAACAGCGGCAATTATTCAAGTTAACTAAAGCTTAGTTTCAAGTTTATGGTCTATTTGAGTCTATTACTGTAGGGGAATGTTGCTTTTCTAGTTTAATTAAAATTGAGAGGTTTGGGGCTCTATTTATTTATTTAAGTACAAGTCATTAAGGTGTAATTGAGTTTTCACAAGTTTCCGACTGTGGAGGGTCCAGTTTAGATCGACCCACACTGACTTTGAAAATTATGGAATAGATCTGAATATATATTTTTAAATAGAACGATGGATTAATAAAACTAGACCACCTACACATTACTTTCGAATATTTTGAACAGATAAAAAAGTTTATAACGTACTAAAAAATCCTGACTTTTCTTTCTATTTGTGATGATATCACAAAATAAACCAAGTAATCTTTTGTTACAAGTTCGCCATCAAATAAGAGGAGGTAAGGGAAAAACGGACCACCCATCCCTATGAGCACACAAAAGGAGCGATCTTCGAGGATAAATTAATCTTAAAATATACATTCGAAGGTCTTCCAGTTCAGAGGAGCGTCTTCTAAAGGAATTTTGATGAAATTAGGGATTGGAAATAAATCATTTGTGCGTAAATAAGTCTTACTTGTAGGGATTTAATGAGTATCCTTAGAAGGCTTCCATTTTAGTGTCTTCAGTACGTTGAAAGGTGAGGTTAATCATAATTTTGTGGGGGATGGAAACTGAGTGTACCAGTTATGTATTCAGTTTTTATTAAAGTAACGTGTACTTTATTCATTTTCATTTTATACCATTTTTAAATTAATTTTCATTATGCAAATATGTGCTTAAAATCCATAAGGTCTGTCGAAAACAGTAATATTTGATGTTCTATCACCGTATAAAATTCAGGTCATACTTGACCCGCATTTTCTTAAAGCGATGAAATTGTGAGTGGCACCCGATTATATAAGTAAGGTGGCACTGATTTAATTTCCTGTGCACTACCACCGTACCGTTCTGGCCCCATTTCCCCAAGTATTGAAGAACTGGAAGACGCAAACTAAAATAAGTTATCAAGGACCAAAATGAAATACTTTTCAAACCTTTTGCCATTTTTGCAGCAAAATAAAATAACCCGTTCCTACTTTATATGAAAATGTCTAAAATTAACTCATTGAAATGCAGAACAAACCAATTTAATGCATAACCAATAACCAAGATACAAAAAGCGAAAAGAGTCCACAATATTTACCATGCAAACTTTGATCGTTAATCGGAAATTAAAATTCTCTCAATAACTTTTTTAATAATGCAATTTCCTTTGTATAAAAACGTTGCGTTCTCTTCTAGGATCGAGGTACTTTTATTCTTTGTTTCGAAGAGGGAGGGATTTTGAAGTGCTTACAAATGTAGGTGGGTTGCAGGTGATTTGAGAAGTTGGCAACGTGAACCGCATTTAAATAATAATCACCCTGAGATGATCTAATGGGCTTCGTTAATCGCTATTCGAGTGGATCTCAAGTCGACTGTCTTCAAACTTCGTCAAGTATTTTTGTGTCTGAGAAGTTTCGTTTTATTGTCTGCTGAGTTCGTGATGTGCATGTGTTTGTTGTTTGAATTTTATCCTTTAAGTACCGACGTGTGGTCTGACAGACACTCTGATAGGTCGGAAAGTCTAGTTACATGGGTTAGCGAATATTTATCCTTCCACGCTTCTCTCTACCCCTCAGTTAGCCACTCGGCAGCGTTCGTGGAGAGTGGCTGTGTCGGAGCTTGCGGTTCCGGTGAGTTCTGGCTTTTATAAGATCGCGAGTGGTCTGTCAGACCACTCGTCTGTACTTGTGTAACTTTTTTTAATACGACTTTTTTCAGATTATATAGTTTTTTCTTATAATTTCAGTCGGTTATAAAAATGGGTAAGCCAGGTACTCAGGGCGTGAAACGGACAACCACTAGCGCATCAAACAAGGCCTCAAAATAAAGACCATGCGAATTTTTTTGCGGAATGGCTAAATGAGAGTTCAGAACCCGAAAGTGACTATATAGACCCGAATTTTGTTGCATTGGAGAGTGACCATAATTTGGCATCTGAACAGCAAGACATCGAACCCAATGTGGGTAATCGGTCGCAATATTATCATGGAAAATATCGGTATCAGGAACTTTGACAGTTCCTACTATTTAGTACCTTGTGATTTACACGAAAGTTGTTGATAACCAATTATATTTTAACTTTTTTTACTTATGTGGTCATTAATCTTTATGAAAAAAGGACAGTCAAAAAAAATATATTGTTTGTTGATTAATAATAATTAGTAACATAAAACTTACTTTTTTCGTCCAAAAACATCGAGACTGTGATTTAATTGTTTAATATTAGTAATAAATTATTATACTATCTTTTTTTTATTCATTTATACAATAACTAAATACATATACAATATCTAGACATATTTATTTACATATAATATTGATAAACATAAAAGATTTCTTTATTAAAGATCTGGTGGTCTGGCAGACCTCACGTCGGTACTTATGTAACTAAAATAGCACGTCGGTACTTAAAGGTTAAATGCCTTTATTTGACGAGGCTATGAAATATGAATTTAGATTATCATTGGTGGGTTTAACCTACGCATACTTTATTTTGTTGCTTCTATACTAATCATAAAACAATGTCCCTGCCTCTGTCTGTATGACTCGATAAACCCAAAAAATACTGCATCGGCTTTCAAGCGGCTTTCACCATTCCAAAACTTGATTCATTCCAAATTTAAATTACATATTATGCTCAAATGTCTTCATAGAATTCCTCACATAATTTGACCATCTTCAAAATACCCCACGGCACACCACCGCACACTCCAACTTTAAACAAGTCAAAAGAATTTTCGTACAGCCATCGATTTAACAAATGCGTTCGTAACACTACACCTAAGTGTTGGGTTGGCACACAAACTGAATACATATTTACTGGACCAAGGAAACGTAGAATGGTGAATGGTCCTCCTTGGACAGTTATGGATGCGTTTCCGTAGCATTCTGAGAAGCAAGAAGCGATTAATCTTCTACCTAGGAGGTGGGAGATCCTAAGTTTCGACGTCAGAGACAGATAGATAGGTTTTGCGGCGATTCTCATTAGAAATGTAGTCAATAGGTTTGTATTGGGAACTGATTGGTTTTGAGTTTGTGTGGCGTGTGGAACTGAGTATTGTATTTTTGAAATTTTGCATGAAACGTAAATGAAATACTATTCAACAAAATAAATGAAAATCTCTTAATTCGATATATGAGAAATGATGAAAATGAATTCTTTTAATACTCTGTTAAAAATTATTTCGCCTTTTATTCCAATTTTAATGCACACTGAAATACGCAAAATACCCATTACTTACATTACTTACACAACGCTACATCACCATTCACTACTGCGCCTCATACATCAATTTAAACTTTCAAAATATTTGGTTCTCAAGTCCATTAAGCGATGTACATAATACCAAAGATGAATGACTCAAAACTGAACATTTTCAATATTTTATAACAGTCTTCGATAGCTGGGTGATTTACGATATTCCTGTACATTTTGACGGAGATTAAACGCGGGAGACAGACAGGGAACTGGACCATGATTTATATTTTTTTATATTTTGATACTTAAGGGATTATGATGGCGCCTTCAAAGAAGGAATTTCTTTTGTGTGCCCACGGGATTATGCGATTTAGAATGTTGGGATTATCATTGTTCTCAGTGGCAACAATGATATTATTAAATAGAAAACTCATGCTGACGTTCTAACTGAGAACTATACAGCTAAGTTTCTTTATGTCAATATTATGATGGCAATAATGAACTGACAGTAAATTATTTCATTGACAGTAATAAACAACGCAGTATCCAAAAGAAGTGCACAAATTTATACTTTCATCTAAAGTTTATTCAGCAGGAAAATCCTCAAAATAATTATGGAAAATAGACAAACGAGTACCAGAAATGTGCATATCCTCAAAAGAGCATGGCAGCATGACTTGATTAACCCATTCACGACGAGTGCTGAAAAGTATATAAAAAAGCATACGCTGTCTGAAACTTCATGAATAATTACACGCGGCATGGAAGCTCATGTGTTCCATTTGTCCCTTTCTTCCTCAATGGAATATAACTTATTGTGAGTGAAACAAAAGATTATATTGTATTTTTTAATTTTCTCCCAGTTCTTATTATTCTATTTTCTGCTGGTTTGCCTCTTGTTTAGTTTACAATGTAAATGTTACTTATGAATCCGAATTAAAATACTTATCAGAAAAAATATTTTTCCTAAAACTTTTTCCTTAGTTACCGAAATTGTGTTACGTTAAAACTACAGTCGACTTCAAAAGTTTTTGTTTGAAGCCAGATTCAAAATAAAAGTCTCCACAGCAATGTGCCAATTTCAACTTTAAGCTTCAGTAATTTTGTTGAAGGAATGTTTGTTACAACGAACAACATTCGTTAAACGTATTTAAGAGTACACAAATACTGACGAGATTTTAAGTAAAGATATACGAGTACATTAAATAACAGGTTTTAACATAAATTAAACATCTTTCTTAGTAACACTTGAGATACAAGGTTAGCTAAGATCGCTGTTCGGAAACTCCAAAATGATTTTCGTAAACGAAGATTACCTAATTGGATTCGTTTTGTTATGTAAGCAAATGTGTGCATGTGCAGCGAGCACAACTAGTGGGAATTGCACACTGTAGGTATAATTACAGCTGACAGATGACTCTTATTTCGTAGAACCTCTCTGGGTGGCGAGGGATGCAGCATGTTACACTAATTTGTGAAATTCCAGAAATGAAATGGTGCTGTAACGCGATACTGCAACACGCTAGTAAAATTTATAAATAAATCTGAGGCTAATATTGACTTCTGTGTACATTTCTTCTAGAAATTTCAAAAAACTTTTATTCCTTTCTTTTTAATCCTTTCAACGGATTAAAACTGGTTGAAGATTAAAATAAACTCGAGGAAAGTTGGGAATTAACGAATTAAATAGTATCAGGACTGGAGATTAAGCCCGGCTCAACAAGACACGTGCAAAATACGTTTTTGATCTCTCCCACACAAATATAAGATACCCAAACATTTTCAAGTTCACAGGCTACTCAAAGTTGTGTAAGTTTCTCAATGAAAATAATTCCATCAAAACGCAAAGACTTCAAAGGATAAACTTTGGAATCGGACGGATTTTAAACTCGGAGACTTCTCGATATCTCAATGGGATGCGAATAAATTTATATTCTAAGGAAAATGCATTGTAAAAGATAGTATCGGACGGTGCAAAGTGGTTTGCGACGCTGGGGGGTGTGTGGCGGGGTATGAGGGGGGGTGCTGTCATTCGCAGGGCCTTCACAAGCAGGGTTGTCGAGTTACACAAGTTGTCACCCAGCTTTATCTTGTTTTAGCGATCTTTTTACACTGCTTATACTGAGGCGACGAATAAACCCTCGGAAGCGGGGATTTTGATTAGCACTGATCCCCGTAAGCTTGGGTGTGATATGTGGACCAAGTTGCGCCGATAAACTTCACTGGTTTGAGGGACTAGGGGATGCAAAGAATGATAATGCACTTCAGATTTTGGATTGATAGAGATTGGAAATGCTGTGGTAGATAGATCGTTGATATCGGCTTTAACTAGAATTTGAACCTTTAAAGTATCTTAGCATAATGCCACATGAGTATAATTTGCGTCTATACTTCAACCATAATTTTACTACCCCTTACACCATGCCTTGCACAGCCATGTCTAAGTAGCAAGCCCATAAACCACCAAACCAAAGACGGCCATAAAACCACCCTAAATAAGGGCAGTAACACAAAGACGTTAGCCGCATCGACAGGCACTACATTTCGACAGTGTACACCGGTGTTATCTGCACAAAATGGCGGCTCGGATGCGCTTCCGTAGCCGTCCGCTAGGGACAATTAATCTTGTGTACTTACTTATTTTGTTCCGGCCACTGACTGGCCTGCGGAACTATTATGGGAATAGTTTAAGTGGACGTTTCGTTACCTTTGCTGGCTAGAGATTTCGTGGAACTTTGTATTTACCTGCGTAAATATATGCAGAAATGTTTTAAGGTAGAAGAGATTGTTTGGATTTAAAAAATAAATGGAGTGAGGAAATATGAAGTCAGTTAACTATGGCCCTTTTTCAGGAAGATTATATTTTCCAAAAAGTAAGATGAGAACGTCGCTCTGGATTTGCTGTCTCTTCATTGTTTAGCACCAATAATCTCTGCGTTAATTAAAGTTATATCGCGATAGCAACATAAAACATTATTGTTCAAATAACACTATTCATAGATATTATTCTCATTTCGATCACAATCGATACCCAATCAGCACTATCGACTCGATTTTAACTAGTCTCTTTGTCTATCGAATATCTCTTTAACGTATACGTAATACTACCCTTAATTCGTTCGTAGACTCGTTTTGTCTGTATCGGCTCCTTGCTTTGTTTTGTGACCCCTGATTGGTGCTCTGCGATTACCTAGGTACAGACGATAGAAGGTCACGGTACCCGAATCTGTCAAATGCACTAGATTTTCTGAATTCTGCACTAGATTTTCAACCTTATTACAATAGGGGTAAGTTAATGTTTGATCGGTAAAATTTTACAGATTCGGGTACCGTGGCTTGCTGTTGTCTGTACCTATAGATTTTATATGTAGGTAGGTAGGTGTTAGAACAAAATTAATTAGTTGAGCTTCACTGGTGTTTGTCGCGAGCTCGTTGGAAAGTACTTACCTGTCTTGCTACTTGAGCAGGCTTAGTCTTAAGCATATTGCTGCACTGGTTTGTGAAAGATTTAAAAATGCAGTGTATAGATGAAGATGCTTTGAATCAGATTATTAGACTTTATGATCGTGGAGTATGTTAATAAAATAATGTCCGAAAGTGTCGAAGATTTTTGAAAGCCTACGTCATTTTATTAAGTAATTGAAAAAAATAGCAGGACAATATAGGGCTTGCATTCCAAATGCAAGCCCTATATTGTCTTGCTATTTTTTTCCGAAGACGTGAGCCCTATCTTATATTACTGATCCTCTAAGTAATCTGCGTTTTATCAAATATTTTATTCAAGCCCCTCAAACAGAAGCTCCTAATATATAAGTATGTAAATCGCTTAGGCTCAGCACACGTGCACTAAAACCCACATGCGCACTAAAATTTAAATTCGACAAAGTACCATAACCCCTCGTGTGAGTACAACAAAAGCGCACTTAGGACCGTGTCGCATTCACCTGTTATCTTGGTTTATTAACGTGCAGTATTGCATAATCCATGAGACAAGACTTGAGCCCGTAATATTTTACACTAGTGTAAACGCAAGCCTCCAGAATGGGCCACTATCTTCCAAGTACAGTCGGAGACGAATATTTAATGTGTAATTCTGGCGTTTGCATATTTTTACGATAGCACACCGCTTATGGTAATGTTGCATGTTAGATAGCTTAGTTCAAGGAGCACTGGTTAAGCGTGTCAGGCTTTGCAGTTCGCTGTTGCGGTACAGGGTTTCTGCTACCACTTTATGCTTGAAATTACGCGGGATTCCATATAAGTAGAGGAATTGAAGAGTTTCTTCAAGAATTATAGTGGAAATATCTCTAAAGATGTTCTGTTTAAAATTCGCGTTAACACTGAGCTATCGTCTCTTAGTATGATTCAACATCATGCAAAACTATGTATAAGTACAGTCGGCACAGAATGATGAGCAAACCCTCAGACATGTGGCATACCACATCTTTTTTACTCGCTCCTATCGCGTCATTGACGATTATATAAATGCATATACCAGCAATACTTCTCGCAATCACGCTTTTATCGTATAAAATTAGCATGATTGACTGGTACAGCGATGGCTAAAATCATCAAAGCCTGGGATTGGAAAGCGCTGTCCAAATCGTACGTCAGGCCGGCTCGACTGTCAGTCAACACTGAAAGTCCACTCCAAATTTGAAGGCAGACCAGCTGGCAAATGTCTAGCGTGATCTATCGCTATTTAAAAGCTTGAAATATTACGATGCTATCGAATGATTTCATAGTTATTTGGATTTGTGAGAGAAAAATAGCGTATGATTATGATTTTCCATTTTTTTATGACAGAATATAAAAATGATTTAAAAAATTGGACAAAGTGTTATGGTGAAAATAAGGAATCCGCATCTCAAGCAACAGTATGCGGGTTCAAAACCGAGTAAGTTGTAATGTGTCAACCGCTAAACTTTATCTTGGGTGAGTGGGTTTTAGTCAATAAAAGTCTGACACTTCCAGACACCATCAGCGGATCATTAGATGATTTCCCACCAAAAAAAGGCCCGTGCTAATATCTACATTACTTCAGATATTAGAGTTTGCAGCTCCTTTCAAAAATACACGTCATAACCAAAATATTCCATCTATAAAATCCTCACCAGCTCAAAAGCAGGAAGCAATCTATGCAAACCAGTGACAGGGCGTAACAGAATCACACGGCTTAACGTCATAGATTAAAGGTAACGCAGTTAGAAAACGCTAAGGTGACGCGGAGACGTTCCCTGATATTAGTGCGCGGAGCGACTAATGGCGTTATGTGGAGACACGCTTAGCTTACGTCACTATATGGTAAGTGATTTTTTGTTGCAGACTTTTCATACTTGACTCGACTTTTTTGATTTCTTATATTTGTTATTATGTAACATAATTGAATATGTAAATGTGATTAAAATATGCATTTCTTAAATTGAAGGTAGGTTTTGACAAAAGATGGGTACACTAGTAATATTTAGTCAGAGCAACTGGCAGTGTAATCTAATGGCTATGGACCGTTACTGTGAAACCCGTTAAAGCCACATTGAAAATTCTAGAAACCTGTGTATTGGCAAGTCGTACCTACAGCGAATTCTCGGTATCCATTAACTAATTTGTATAAACCAATATATTGTAAATGCAAAATAATTATAATGAACACGTTATATTAATAAAAATAAAACAAATTAATCATGTTATTTCAACAGATTTCTACCGGCTAACATTATGTACCTTAATATTGCTAAGCCGTCACCTAATAGCTGTCATGCAACGTAAGCTAAACATATTGCTAGTACGACATTATGCACGTACCACGACGCAGGATTTCTGCATCTCATCTGAGAATTATCACGAGCGAAGCGAGCGCCCGGCGCGCTCAGAGCGCACCGAGCGAGTTGAGCGCAACGACTCACTTGACATTTATTCTGAGAAATTACGCAGGTAAGCACCCTTTAAGCGTTTCAAATTGTCGCATTAACGTGTATATTTTAATAAAATGTCTTGCAATCGGATTGGTAGCTTTATATGGATTTGTAGGTATAATAGTGCATGTGTTATTTAGTTTGTTTTATTTCTTTTAAAGACAAAAGAAGATATTTTTAATCTGAATATCTAAAAGCTCTAAGGCATCAAAGGATTTGAAAAGGTGTTGACTGGTAAAGTACGAGAAGAGGTTGTTTGCCGATACAAAGAATCAGCAAGAGTACGCTGACATTATAATCTGAATACAAAAATAGGTCCTGAAGCCAGAAATGATTATAGTTCAGAAAAATATTCTCACATAAGTTATTATATTTATTACAATCCATGTATGTAAGGATCACGAAGTAGGTCACAAAATAAAGGCATCCATATATTCTTTACATTATCTAAAAACTCAATCTCAGCTTTACGAAACCGAAACCGAAAATATTATATCAACCATTATATTTGTCTGCGAACAAAGACGAAAATGAACATAAGAATAACCTGACACTTTTCTAGCAAAAGTCTAGTCTATTTTCGTACAATAATGTTTTCAGTTATTATACAGAGCGCGACCTTTAGAAATGGATATGATAATGTTACTTTTGTAATACTTCTGACATATTTTGGAAGATAAAATCGAAGATTGTTCATGACTTGTTTGTCGCTACGAGTTTTATGGCTCTTGTAGGTAAATAAAGTTGATCAAGTGGAAAGTTTGTACGACAATAACGGTTTCATGGTGACATACAGCTGAGTATTCAATTGAAGCACTAAAGTTTTGTACTTTACAAGTACGTGGATATAGGTTTATAGAATCACACTATTCGACTGCTGCGTACTATCAAGAAAATCTTTAAGGTAAGCTTTGTTTAGCCCAAACCTTATTACATTTCTGGCTAAAATTATTTTAAAAATGCCGCATAACAACCAAACATGGATACAAATCAGAAATCCAGAACCTAATTTCAAATCAAGAAAGGCGTAAGTACACATTTGACACCTAAACAATATGACAAGTGAAGGCAGAAGATGGGCAAAGTAAAATGGAAGATCGGTAAAAAATCCGTTAAAAAACCCACCCAAATATTTTGCTATCATTAAAAAAAATATCAGGCAAGGCAACTCCAACTCAGATTTCCTCAAGATACCCTAGATTATCACGTTAATTTAGCAAGAAAACTTGTACAGGGAGCGGGGTGTGAGTAATGGGAATCTCATTATTCCCACCTGCCGCTGATTTTAATTTCCTGCACACGATCCAGGCAGACGGTTGACGACGCGATTTATTTGTGTAAATAAATATTATACGCCACTCTTAAGCAGGAGCGCTCGAGTGTACATTGCACGCTGTTTAAGGGTGTTACATAATGTGCTTAGGTGTTTTGCTTATGTTTGAGAAAGTAAATGTATCTTACTAATATTATAAATGCAAAAGATTTTAATGTTTTATGTTTGTAACCCTTCCACGCTGCAATACTGGATAGATTTTATTGAAAGTCTAGTTTAAGATATAACCTACTTTTATCCATTTACGGGAAGTAGTCAGATTTATCGTGTAAATGAATAATTGTACTTTGTTTTATTTGAATAGAAAATATGACTGTGAAATATAACAGTCTGAAGATTTAATATATTTTTAATTAATATTCCGTATACATTTAGATTGTCAGCCAGTACTGTGAGCCAGGTACAGTCACATAAAAAATATTTTCACACCTAAATAAAATATTTTTTTGTTTGTCAAAATAAAGTTTACTGTACAGATATTTCTTGTTTATAAATAGCAAAGAATACACATAACGTCGATGTGTATAAAGGATAATCTCAACAGCACATAGAGGCATTACCAAGAGGTTTACCCAACTTCTAAATGTCGCTCGTAAAAGCTAAATAATGTTTAACTTTAGCATCAAATTCGTGTTTCCTGAACGAAAATATTAAAGATATGCGCTACGACCTCTGGTAGTAGAATATTGGATTTTTAAAGATAACGTTTGTAACATAATTTTGTTTATGTAAAGAAGAGAACGCATGTTTTTTATCATAATGAAAAAAAAAAATTGTTATTGTTGGCATATATATTTTCACAAAAGATACATAATAATATGTTGTAATAGCAACACGTATTGTTGTAAAGTTTCGCGATTTATCTTCTATAACTTTGATTTTGTGTCAAAAGATTTTAAAAAAAACCAGTACCTTTTAGTTACTCATTACTCCTAAACCAAAATTGAGACAGCAAAAATAACAATTTAAATAAAAAAAAAACATTTGAGAAATAAAATCAAAAAGTTATTATAAAAAATGACAATTAAAAAGCGAATATTTTTCCAATAATTTCCATCCTATTTATCTCTGTAGCAATAAGCATTGAGTGAACGAAACGAATGGCGATCGAGTTAATTTCGGTATCGAATAAATATTCATATTTTGATTGTGAAGTCCGATAACTGGGAAGTAGGACTCGATAATGTCATCGAAAAGAGTATTTCCTGGGAAACTTCCTGGACAGTTTATTTCAAAGGTAATAAAGCCCACAGAAATGATTCTGTAAGTACTTCTGTCGGTTTTTGTGTAATTTATTTGTAGAGATGTTAAATTGATTTTGGTTCATTTGGAATTCTGTATATAGAGAAAACTCTTAGTACAGATANTGTTACTTTTGTAATACTTCTGACATATTTTGGAAGATAAAATCGAAGATTGTTCATGACTTGTTTGTCGCTACGAGTTTTATGGCTCTTGTAGGTAAATAAAGTTGATCAAGTGGAAAGTTTGTACGACAATAACGGTTTCATGGTGACATACAGCTGAGTATTCAATTGAAGCACTAAAGTTTTGTACTTTACAAGTACGTGGATATAGGTTTATAGAATCACACTATTCGACTGCTGCGTACTATCAAGAAAATCTTTAAGGTAAGCTTTGTTTAGCCCAAACCTTATTACATTTCTGGCTAAAATTATTTTAAAAATGCCGCATAACAACCAAACATGGATACAAATCAGAAATCCAGAACCTAATTTCAAATCAAGAAAGGCGTAAGTACACATTTGACACCTAAACAATATGACAAGTGAAGGCAGAAGATGGGCAAAGTAAAATGGAAGATCGGTAAAAAATCCGTTAAAAAACCCACCCAAATATTTTGCTATCATTAAAAAAAATATCAGGCAAGGCAACTCCAACTCAGATTTCCTCAAGATACCCTAGATTATCACGTTAATTTAGCAAGAAAACTTGTACAGGGAGCGGGGTGTGAGTAATGGGAATCTCATTATTCCCACCTGCCGCTGATTTTAATTTCCTGCACACGATCCAGGCAGACGGTTGACGACGCGATTTATTTGTGTAAATAAATATTATACGCCACTCTTAAGCAGGAGCGCTCGAGTGTACATTGCACGCTGTTTAAGGGTGTTACATAATGTGCTTAGGTGTTTTGCTTATGTTTGAGAAAGTAAATGTATCTTACTAATATTATAAATGCAAAAGATTTTAATGTTTTATGTTTGTAACCCTTCCACGCTGCAATACTGGATAGATTTTATTGAAAGTCTAGTTTAAGATATAACCTACTTTTATCCATTTACGGGAAGTAGTCAGATTTATCGTGTAAATGAATAATTGTACTTTGTTTTATTTGAATAGAAAATATGACTGTGAAATATAACAGTCTGAAGATTTAATATATTTTTAATTAATATTCCGTATACATTTAGATTGTCAGCCAGTACTGTGAGCCAGGTACAGTCACATAAAAAATATTTTCACACCTAAATAAAATATTTTTTTGTTTGTCAAAATAAAGTTTACTGTACAGATATTTCTTGTTTATAAATAGCAAAGAATACACATAACGTCGATGTGTATAAAGGATAATCTCAACAGCACATAGAGGCATTACCAAGAGGTTTACCCAACTTCTAAATGTCGCTCGTAAAAGCTAAATAATGTTTAACTTTAGCATCAAATTCGTGTTTCCTGAACGAAAATATTAAAGATATGCGCTACGACCTCTGGTAGTAGAATATTGGATTTTTAAAGATAACGTTTGTAACATAATTTTGTTTATGTAAAGAAGAGAACGCATGTTTTTTATCATAATGAAAAAAAAAAATTGTTATTGTTGGCATATATATTTTCACAAAAGATACATAATAATATGTTGTAATAGCAACACGTATTGTTGTAAAGTTTCGCGATTTATCTTCTATAACTTTGATTTTGTGTCAAAAGATTTTAAAAAAAACCAGTACCTTTTAGTTACTCATTACTCCTAAACCAAAATTGAGACAGCAAAAATAACAATTTAAATAAAAAAAAAACATTTGAGAAATAAAATCAAAAAGTTATTATAAAAAATGACAATTAAAAAGCGAATATTTTTCCAATAATTTCCATCCTATTTATCTCTGTAGCAATAAGCATTGAGTGAACGAAACGAATGGCGATCGAGTTAATTTCGGTATCGAATAAATATTCATATTTTGATTGTGAAGTCCGATAACTGGGAAGTAGGACTCGATAATGTCATCGAAAAGAGTATTTCCTGGGAAACTTCCTGGACAGTTTATTTCAAAGGTAATAAAGCCCACAGAAATGATTCTGTAAGTACTTCTGTCGGTTTTTGTGTAATTTATTTGTAGAGATGTTAAATTGATTTTGGTTCATTTGGAATTCTGTATATAGAGAAAACTCTTAGTACAGATAACAGCAGGTCAACGTATACGAATCTGTTAAATTTTACCAATCAAACATTAACCTACCCCCATTGCGATAAGGTTGAAAATCGATTGCAGAAATTTGACAGATTGTAGTAACTTGATGTGCTGTCGTCTGTACCTTTTAATTATTTATTGTTATTAATTTATCTTTTAATATTTAATTTGTGATTGCCATTGAAAACCCAGAGAAGGTTTAGGCATTAAGAATATTACGAGAAAAGTTATAATTATAATGAGTAACGACATTGTAAATAAACGTAGCTAGTTAAAATAGTCAAACTTATATAAACATGAAAGCTAAAATACTTTAATAACAGTCAAAACAGCGACTAAATGACGTAACTTTCAAAGTTATTTAAGTTTACTACAGACACAATTTAAGAAATGGTAACATTTAAACCGTTGCTATAAACTTCACTGATTGCCAAAACCCACAATAAATCCTCCATTGTTTGCGTCTGGCACGCGAGATATAAAAATACCCATAAAAATATGGGCACTACCTACCCACTTTGCCTTTATGAAAACTTGAGGAAATATAGTATTGTAAATCAGAACAAGCGCTCAAAAGTGTTTTGAAGTTGAGCAACTTTTCATTTATGTTCACGTCCATTCACTTTGTACTATTTTTCGGAAAATATCGCAACAAAAATATTCAGTTTTGTACGGCGACGTAAGTTTCTGTGAACTAACTGTTGTTTGCAACTTGTACAGGTAAAGGCGACAAGAGTTGATTGGAAGTACCAATAATGGAACAAAGTTGCCAACGTCGCCGACTGTACTTTTGTACGGTCTTAATAAAATATGTATCCAGACGCTGAAATGTAGGTATCGATTCACGTTTACAGAAACCGATTCGAACAAAACGATATTTGGTTCCTTGGTAACATAAAAAAATCTGTGATTTAAATTTTATCTTCACAATTGTAATTCTCTTCGTTTAAATAAATAAACATGCCTATCAACTGAACCGTCGCATTGTTATTTATGTAAACAAGAAACAACCAATCGATATTATCTCATTTGCTATTCAAATCATGTAATTTTATGTCAATTTTGGAGATCACTCCCCGTTTCGAGCTAAATCACATTTAGATAGAAATTTAATAAACCACAATACGAGTATTCGCATAGCAGAGTGAGGAATTTAATTGAAAACTTATACACCCTTCGGATGGGAGTCCGATCATAAAAACAATGAGAGGCAACAAAGTTATAGTTCAATATTCAACCCTGAAGCGTTGATTTGCGCCAAACTATTTTTAATTTCCCGCAGGGCCTTCTCATTTATTAGTTTGGGGTCGTTGGGGCGACATCTGTGCTCGACTTATACGTCCGCCGACAGATGGCGCTGCAAAACATAAAACGCTGGCGTTGGCAAAAAATATGGACATACTTCAGCAATCAAATAGTCGGCATAGCCAGTTTTTGCCAACGCTACCGAGTTGCCAATAAAAATAGTTCGATTTATGTGACGTGATCGCCGTGCCGATGGGCCAGTGTTTTTCATCACGCATTCTGTGCCTGCCAGTGATTTAATGAATTTAATTATGTATTCCTTTGGCTGGCTTTACGTGTTTATGATACGTGGAGGTTTTCGTTAATGTTGAATTGCTGTTCTCTTGAAAAACATATAATTATGTTCATCATAATATGTAGTTGGAAGTCTTATGTGCGTACGTGTTACACTCGTTGAACTCATAATCAGTATATTTATGAAAGGCTATACCCTATCATAATTGTAATGTACTCTCCACAGCCTTTTTTGTTCCATGCACAAAGAACATAGCTGTATTTTTTACTTTGCTACGAAATATCGACTACGACTTATCGGCCTACGCCGTAGCGCTACGAAATCAGCTACGATGTTTAATCTTACAATAATTTAAATCGAATTATTTTTTAATTATCTGTGCTACTTGTCCATAAATATTTGACGTATTGTTATTAAGCATAAAAGGTTATTTATGTAGGCATCAATTTCAATAAAGTAAAAAAATATCGTAATAAGATGAGCAAAATTACTTTCAATATTTACTTTAGCATAGATATTAATTTGTCTTTAAAGCTAAGCTTTTAAGTTAAGAGCAATTATTAGTACCTATTAGCGAAGTAAAACAGTTTTATGCCAATAGTCTTGGAATATTATCGAAAATGTTATACTAACGCTGAATAGTATGTTATGCTGAACAGTATGTTATACTGAACAACTTTATAATTACTTATTACCTTGGTAATATAACTAATACCACAATTATAAAACGTGTATTTATTTTTATTTATTAAATTAACCACACTAGCAGCCAGCTAGCTGATGGGTATATAGCCAATTACATTTATTAATAGCGAAAAGAAACACAATCAAATCATACATTCAACGTATCGATTTTCGGACTACCACGCAAAATAAATGTTCCGCAGAAAATAATAAATGCGATCATTTTAAAACCATTACTCCACCACATCTCCAATTACTATCGATACTGCTATCACAGCGATCAATGGATGGCACTCCATTCGAAAGTATCGTATAACCCTCTGCACGGGACATGCGGCACGGGCGAGTCGCCAAATGCCTGCTCATTTGGGTCAATGCGACCGATCGCATCGCGATACTAAAGCTGAAAGCAGATGAATGCGAGAACGGTTTTTAAGTGACTGTGTGGAGTATGCTCGGATCTTGCATCGCTATTTGAGGGTTGGCTTGCATTTTATTTCGTTTTTACGTTTTTGTGGCTTTTGGGAATGGCCTACATTACTCTATGACATTACTGAGAGGGACAAATTGCAGAAATAATGTATGGCACTGGTTTGGACTAAAGAGGAAACCGCTTTGAGATAGCTTCTACGAAAATTCTAACTATTGGTTATTTTTGGAAATTCTAAATATATTCTATTCTTCACTATACACACATTCACACGAAATAACAAAAGATAAAATTGTCCTACGTTACTATTTTCAATATCATTTCCGAATCATCTTTATGGTATTTTAATGGCCATACCACACCATTTAAACGTCAACGGCCTCGATTTTCCAACATTAGTATTAAGTATGTACGTTTATTTACATGCGTTCAGAATTAAGTATGTACGTTTATTTAAGTAGCTTCTATAAATATAAAACCGTAAAAGAAACCGAGTGCGTCTATAAATAGAAAAATCGACCTGAACGCCGCGCCGCGGCTGTAAGAGGCCAACGTTTTGAGGCTCACACCCACATAGTACTGACTATACATATTCTAGCCTTATTTTTTTTACTAAGACTGCAGAACCTAGTAGGCATTCTAATTAACTAGATGATGTTTGCTGTGGTAAAAATTGACGTCAATATAGGAACTAGTAATCCCAATGAATACTGTACATCATAACTGAAGTGTACTTAACTTGCAATGGTTGTTTTGATTGATCCAAATTGGACAAAATTTTACAATGTTATAAATAAAAACTTGAATGAGGACAGTAAGATTTGAACTGACTAACACTTTCAGTCCAAATACAAGTCGAAATCTTAAAACCATGTGAATTTACTAGTCGGCAAAACACCTAAAATAACCAAAACAGACATTACACAATAACCCCAGCAATATATTTTAAATTATCTCACTCGATCCCGGAATAACATTAAAATGGAATCGACTAAACAGGTTCACCTCAGGTGCAAACCGACGATTACTACTGAAAATATTGCTACAATTTACTCCTAAACACTGCCTTGGGGATTGGGGGTATATAGGACCCCTATACCGATATTTGAACAGTCATTTTATTAGCCTGTTCGAAATACAAACTGTATTTATTATTCTTAATGCGGTTGTCCTGTAATAGCTTTTGTGGCGTTATTCAATTGTTAATCAGGTGCTTACATGTTTTTGTGTTTATGGAGTATGAAGAGTGTGTATGTATGAGTGTATTTCTGTATGAATTCTGTTTTTTTATATCAATTTGAAAGTAGATATTTCGGTACGTGAATTTAGGTTGTCAGTTTTTAATCATAGTCATTGAAATCTTAAAAGCTGTAATTAAAAAGTTGTTAGTTAAGTTGGCCTTGACGGACTCGTATTGATTATCCTGAAGCTATGGTAAGAGTTACACATAAATAGAGTAATTGTTATATTAAGCTGATTAACACTTAGAAAGGCAAGCTTATAAGTGATTAAAATAAAATTATATAAAGTAGGATAAGAGCAAAATATCAAAACATTACCTATAAATTTCTAAATGCACATCAAACACTCTAGCAGTTCTTAACAGACATTTTAACCTGTTGCGTGAAACTCTTATTTCCCGTCTTTAATCTCCAAGATAGGCAACGGATGTCTGCACCAAAATTAAATGTGCCTATCGATTTTCGGGGCTATAAGGGGACCGCTCGCGTTTGAGGGTTAACGTAATGTACTTTTACTAAAATATAGCAGTAGATGTTTGGTTGTGCTTTTTCTTTGTTTACGCTCGATACTTGTGTATTTGATGGAAAAACGCATGTGTTTTTAAAAACTTTATAAGTAAGTATATGGCGTTTTGTTTTTCAAACGCGTTCTGTATATTTATGGAACGTAAAGTCGATTTAGTTATTTGTTTTTGATATATTGTCTCTATCTACGTTCTAACTTGAATTTCAATTACTTGGTACATTTATTTCTTTTGAAAAAGAAAGAACATGTAATTTAAAGTTACACCATATCCGACTACAAAATCAATTTACAACACAACTAAAAATATATCTTTAATCCGATCACACAAATTTACATGAAAAATCCAATTTTTTGAGCTGCCATAAAGCACAGCGCATTTCCAAAGCACACCAACACTTACCCACACAATGGTCACTCGAAAAACATCGGATAGGCGCACTAACAAAAAAATATGAATGAATCGAAAATCGATATAATGTGTATGTCGCGGGGGGCGGAAGCGGATGTGGCGCCATAAATCCGATGTTCGAGTCCGCCCAGCGAACTTCCGGGTGGAAAATGTTCCCCCAAGTATTTTCGTACCGAGGCTTTTTCGTGGTTTCAGCGTTTTATGTCTAGTTATACTGGTACAATGGCCGATGAAATAACTTTTTAGGGGCGTTTAGTTGGGCTTCTGGCCGCTATGGTGTGTACTGCGGAGATCCCTATCTGTCTGTCCGGCCAGTCGTTGTTGTTTGGTCACATGTTTTGGCTTTGCGTTGTGATTTTTTTGATGAATTTATGTTATTCTTACGGTCGATCGCAACTAATAGTATTTTTATTTGAGGTTTAAGTAAACAGTAGATCTTCGGATTTATTAATTAGGCCATCTATGGTATATGCTTTATTTCACCAAAGCAGGTAAGCCATACATGTTATGTGTATTTTGTAAACTCGGGAGTGCTCAGTAGTGGCCGAGTCATACAAAGATAATGTGCACACACAAGTATGAGTATATACAAGAATATGAACACACAAGTATGGCCCGCTATAGTGAAACAAAACTACTTCACTACAACGTTTGTAGTGTCTATTGTTTTCTCGACAAAACATTCCATTCAATTAACAAGCTTCTAGGTATCACTCAAATATCGGGAAAAGAAACTAAGCAAAGAAAACACGTGGAAAAATCCATTGCCCTCTTTCTCTTAAAGAATATCAAAAGGAAAGTTTCCCTGAATCAGTACCTGTGTTTATAATAAAATATTCATCACTATGTTTCTATGCGAAAACATAAACGATGTTTTTGCGAACCTACACAACAACACGTGTATATTAAAACTAGCTTCTGCCAGCGGCTTCGCCCGCGCTATACTTGAAATCCCGTTTTTTCCCGTTCCCGTGGGAATTTCGGGAAATCCTTTCTTAGCGGATGCCTACGTCATAACATCTGCCTGCGTCCCAAATTTCAGCCCGATCCATCCAGTGGTTTCGGCTGTGCGTTGATAGATCACTATGTCAGTCAGTCAGTCACCTTTGAGTTTTATATATTTAGATATCTATTAGAACCTTGTCGGTTTAATTTGCTTCCTAAAATAACCTTGAACATGTAACAACAGCATTACAAAAGAACTTTTAATGTCCTTTCCAAACATTGTATGGCTTTCGACTTAACTGTTTGATAACGTTCCCTACGAACGAAGATTGATTCGGCTCTGATGCCGCGCCATCCATCACGGGCTTCGTAAACACGCCTCTTACTTGACAATGCCAATAAGTGTCAATGTATCCTATAAATAACTAAAATTTCGTTCGACTTATGAGACTTGGCTCGACGTGTATTGAATGTTTAGTGAATATTTGTTTTGCGGTACCTATTAGTTTATTGCTCAGGTGAGATTTTGCGAGTGTGAAGGTCGTATGTTTCTATGTATCTTGTTTGATGAAGGTCATATCAATGGTTTCGTAATAATATTGATAATATGAAGATACAAAATTTGAACGCTTGTATTTTTTTTTTGGTTAAAGCTTTTTTTACAATTTGGTATAATATAGTTTATTCTGGAGATTTCGTATTAAGTCCTTTTGAATGAAAAATCATCTTTGTTCCTCCTGGATCCATTTGAGTACGTGGATCAGAGTTTGATTAGCATGTCAGGTATAGTTTAGCTACAAATAGATACCTACATGTTACTAAGTGCTAAATTATGGGATTGTTTTAACCTCTTAATTAGTAATGGAGTTGTTTGAAAGACTTGGAAAGCCCACCTGTATTTAACAGCAAGGACAATGTCATTCCCAATCAAAGCATTTCAACATCAATATAATGTTCGATGACAAACGACCGTCGCTGTCAATGTAATGGACATTACACCGTCCATCTTCGACTTCGTAGTAATTTCGGAGCAAGTGTCCATCGGCAAGTTTTGGACAAGGGTGTGTTCAGACTACAGTATTCGGTCCTAATGGAAAGAACAAAAGCCTCTCTGTAGACGTGGGCGGCAAAGGCGTGTGAACAAAACGTGTTCAAACATATGTGAGATGCCTCGTTTAGTACGCAGAGTCACTGGACTGAGAAACTTATGTGTTCAACTTATTGGGTAACCTTGAAGTCAGTCTTTGATGAGAAAATAGTTCAATTTATTAAGGCATCGATGTGAGAAATTGTACGTAAACCAATACGATTGTGATCGTTAGAATAACAAAGTTGCCAGTATATTGCGAGGTTTGTTTTCGACAACACCTCGTATTTCAAATGACAACGTACGTACAGACGGAACTGCTACTACCAATTGTACAGCGGTTCCCACAATGGTATCCAATAAACTTTTATTCGCATGCAGCAGCAGGACATAAATATAAAGAGCGCGCACTCGCCTGCAATCACAACGGGCCCGCACAGCCTAGGGCCGTTGCGTATCTGTAATTCCCATCTCTTGGTACAAAGCCCCGTTGATTACGGCAGAACCCGCGGGCGACGTAGTCTGCCGTCTGAACGCAGCCTAATGCGTCTCCGCCCCTTGTGAACACTGCCTTTTTATTTCACGATCAATGGGGGTGTCGGATGGATCTGATAGGGCTTCGTGAAATTTGTACAAAATTCTAGGTAGTGTTTTTAATGTTAGGTTTGCGTTCGTCAGTTGATTGAAAGGTGACGTATCAGGCTGTTTGATCTGAAGCTGGTTTTTATAGGGTTTTGTATTGTTTTGCTAAGGACTTGTTGGTTAGTTAATTTATGACTGTGTTGAGTTTAGGATAACGAGCTGTATAATGTAGAAGATCTACTAACTTATTTATACATTATGGATTAGATAAGTATCTATCATTTGTTAAAGTTTATTGTATTAGAGATAGATGCTCTCTGAAGTTAATGTAATAAACACATACATTTTACGACGCGTCAAGAAAAATCTAAACCTTAATAACGAATTCAAGTTTAATTCAAACAAACAGTTTGGATACGTCTAGAATATTCTTCATGCATTTGTGGCTAAATTAGTTTCTGAAATCTAATTTCGGAGTGCGAAACTTATTTCTTTCTTAATGGAAGTTTCTTGAGATGCGAGATGAAAATTATGTTTAAATCGCAGCTCGCTTTCTGTGACGTCAGTGTGCAAGATTTTGAATAGAAAATCCTCGGAAGATCAGTTAAACATACCGTAGATACAAATGGTAGGAACTGGAAACCATACCTATAAATGTAAAATTATTCAAAACCTATGTTCTCTATTTCACATTACAACTTGGACAATGATTCAAAATTAAAAAAGATTCACAAATCAACTGACCAATATTCATTTATTCTACACAATTCGATAGGTATTTAGTACAAAAGAAGTTTCAGTCATAAGACCTAATATTTATCACATAATGGGCTTCAGTTTACATAACGCAATTTATTTCTGACCACAGGATATTATGGCAGTCTGAAGGGCAACATATGTGACCTCTATAACACTTTTTATGTTATTTTAACTTAGGTCATAAAGGGTACAAGGCGTTGACCACTTTTATTTGACCTCTGTTGATGCTAAAGTCATTGCGGCATGGAGGTCAGTAAATAATAGTTATATTTTTACATGTATCTTTTGGGAAAGTACATTATATTTTATTCAAGGTTCAGTTAATGTAGATGTAGATATGTATTGATAACTTTAGTCAGCAACATATATTATTGACACCTTTATTGGTGGACCTTTTTATAGTGGTCTATCGAAGCATTTCTAAGAATAAAATGTACCAAAAGGGTTACATCATCCTTCAAAGTTTCAGTTTATTGCCAATTAATAGAGATTTAATTAAGCTTAATTTATCCTAATCCGATTATAATCTTATATTGTTGGAATATCGAACAGATTTTGATGAAAGGCTCAGACTACATAATACCTAAGTAATAGAACAAGGCCTGAAATTCAATTAAGTCGTTCTTCAATTTGCAAAAGTGATTAATATTGTGTTTTATTGTGAAGTTTTTGAACTAATGAAAGAGGTTTTGGTTTGTTTAGTCACCGTTGTTTATATGTTGGCACTATGCCTTGATGGATGACCCTCGGTTCCTATCAATCTTCGTTGGAAAGCCATTGTCTTCGTAACTGGTTCGCAAATATTGCTTTCTGAATGTTTTGAAGGCTATTCCGAACTAGTATATTATTTGAGGTTCTAGAGAGTCTTTAAGTCTAGACAGAATAGGTAACGTCGACCATATTCGAGCTTAGCTTGATAAGCTAGTTGTCAAACTTCATTCAAAGTTGCATCAGGATAAGTCTGGATTAAGAAGTTTGGGAGTTCACTGGTCATCACGTGTCGGGTGGTTACCACGATATTAAATATCACACTGAAGATAAAGTACTGTCAAAATATCATCAGTATAGAAATATATAAAACGACAAATGATTTGGAAGGAAAAACTTGATAATATTAAATTTGAACACTCTATCACTCCAGGTTGGCTGTAAGGGAACCCAATACTGGGGTTAAGCTCGCCGTTGTACGTAACCTCTCTGTTTTTATCTGTGTGTATATATACTATACTTGTATGTGCAATAAAGAATAATAATTAATTAATATGAACTTAATGTATGCTGACATAGCCATATTTTGAAGACAAAATACTATCCCTTGAATCATACATCAAAAGAAAGCTTCAATTCTTTTTCTCCACATAACAAAAAGGGAACATGACAATTCATCCCCAAATCCATATTCTTATAATTCACAATGATAATGCACTTAAACTATCAGAGAACGCCGCGGGTTAGACATAGGCTTACAAAAGAAACGTTTTTAGCCGAAGATATTTTAATGTAGGCATCTGTGGTTTCCCATGGCAAGGGCTCTATGGGGGTATAGCAAGAATGAATATCCAATATTTGGATTTCGGAACACACTGTTAGTGTGGAATATGTTTTTTTCTTAGTGGGTATAGATTTCATGAATGTATCTTTCAGTTGTTTTTCCATTTTGCTATTTTTCTAGGGGGTATTTTTGTGTGTGATTTTTCAAAAAAATATGTTATCTATACTAATATTGTAATGCTGAAAAGTATGTTCGTTTGAACGCGCTAATCTCAGGAACTACTAGTCCGATTTGAAAAATTCTTTCAGTGTTAGATAGCTTATTTATCGAGAAAGGTTATAGGTTACTTTTTATCTGGGTGCGCCAAGTAGTTCCCACGGGACGCGGGTGAAACCGCTGGCAGAAGCTAGTGATAAATATTTCGTGTTTCCTTTTTCATAAATGTTAACTAGTACATGTAGTACTGTGTGTGAATATACTATGTAGATCATCCCTTGTGTGAGTCCTGTAGGATATTATACTGAGGGAATTAAGCCGTAGGCTTAAACATGATTGATGGGATATTTATCATTCATGTGCCTGAATTTGAAGACGTATATGACGTTCACGTTATATGTGGTCGTGCTGAATTGTTTTCTGAACGATCATAATCACCAGTTCAGCTATATGGAGTTTCAACTCAATTAAAGAAAATTCATCGTACGTTGCAGCTGTAGTTTAAGCTATCTATAGCTACTGTACCCCATGTTGTTCCTGCGACCTGTCCAATGTCCTCATCCCATCTTTTTGTGGTCTACCTCTCTTTCTTTTTCCTTACATTACCATTACCATTGTGTGGTTATTTAACTCCATTTAACATAGTCTTAACCTGTCTCTAATTTTCTTTTATTGCTATTTATTGGCAAAACTTCTCTGATCAGCCACCATTACCACAATTTCAGTCGGCCACTATTCTCGTTCATAATACAGTGTATTTGCATGACGCGGTACAAGCGTCGATGTTTGCATAATACCGCGTCTATACCCCATTCTCCTCTAACAGCTATGTTTTATGAGCTTAGTGCCACTTAACGGACGCAATAACCGATTCCTGTTTGATGATGGGATTTTTTCTGCCGTTTAGGTATCTATAGAGCTATAAGTTCCTAGGAAATGCTCCTATATTTTCGAGCATTATTAAACTTTGGTACGTTTTTTAAAACCTTATAGTTTTACAAAAATCTCAGGAAAGGTGTACTTGCCATTTACTACTAGATAAATGGATCGTAAAGATACATAGATATATCTGTATCTAATACTACTAAGGCATTATTCAGATCAAAAACCACAGATCAGCTCTTGAATGAATGACAACCCAAACTCGTGTCTATAGATTGTTTATTGAAATGAGAGCTTTTCATTTGATCCAATTATTTTGAAGACCTCCGAACCGACTAATTGATTTACATAGTTAGGCGGCGAAGTTTCACAATTATTATTTTGTGTTCCATCGTTTATTTCTGTCTGCGGTTCGTTATTCCCGTTTTATAATATTAATAGAATTTGTTTGGAGTAATGGTTATGATACCATCGTTTTAATGTAGTAGATTTTAATTGATGAACACGAAACCTCGAGCGTGAGTTGCAGAATATTTTTGGGAATCTTCGAAATATGTAAAATATTTATCTACTTTAGGTGCTTGTGGCGTATAATATGGAATTAATTATAAAATTAATGAGGACCAAAAGGGATTCGTTCGAATAAAATATTAAATGTTATAAATCATTTCTTTTTCGCATTCAAAATGATTGGTAGTTTGATATTGTATGTTTCATTATTATTTCTGTGTTGAGTGGAAAAACACACTTGATAGCAAGATATCGAATATCCATCCATTTTATATCACACAGCTGCCATATTTATGCATCACAGTAGTTTGCCATACACGGGTTTTCACTCAAAGCGTTAGAGCGCCCGAGGCATGCACGTATTTCCTAGTGCCTCATAGTGCCTAGTGTCTACTGCCTTGTCTGAGTCGTGCCTTGTCCGGGTTTGTGCCTTGTCCGACTTGTGGCCAGTGTCCGGACAAAGTGCGCTGCGGGCGGTTTTGTAACTGCTCCTGAAGTTTGGAAGAGGAAATATTTGGCAAAATTATTATGGGCTGAAGTTGGAAGTGAAGCGAAATATTGGGACGTCGTACGTGAGTAACTGTGAGGCTGTTTCTTGATCTAATGCAAATATGTTTGCGCATATAACTTGCTATCCTTGGAGAGTAGAAACAGTTTAGCCATTTTCGAGATTTATGTCTATGCTCTCATGTTTCCATTCTCTGACGTTTCTCAGCTTCGATTTCTTTTGTAGACACTTATTTTACACCCAATAGTAACACCATTTATAAAATCTGGTTTAAACTTCGTAATCGCACCAAAAGTATATAATTGGGTTATTATAAAAGAATATTTTCTAGACGAAACATAATAGGGCCGTCAATCATTTTAATTCAAAACGATAAAGTTCTTTAAAGGAGCTGGCTACAGAGCATACTTTTTCATGGTCTAATTTTATCGACTACCGATTCTATCAATATTTTTTGTCCAATTTGAATCATTCTCGTGAGACATCCTGTTATCGTTTTATTCTTTAAAAGGAAAAGGACCTTAATCAGTAGTCTTTTCCCCAACCTTTTTTTTAAAAAGGTTAATTTGACAAACAATTACTTTAAACATTCTTGTTAGTTATCGTGTGCCGTCTTGAAAAACATACCCTTCTTATCGTCCGACAAAATGTCGGTGACCGATAGAACATCAGTCGTGCGCAACCATCCTTAGAGCCTAGTGAGGCACGTTATACCCTTGTATTATCTCTTACGAGGCGTTTAATTGGACAATACTTTGTAGACGTCTAGACAGCAATATGGATCAGCTTAGATATAAGAAAACTGCTTTATTTCAGTTTTAACGATGCCCGTAGTTATGTGTTTGAGTGAGATTAATGGCAGACATTAATATTGCGATATTGTTTTCGTCACTTTTAATACCGAAGAAGTTTTAGTACTAAAAAGTCTAGGCATGTTGTAAAATGTTGATTAATTACGCCCGTTTTGTGAAATCGTTACTCACGTATTTTTTACTGCATTTAGTATAGAAAAACGGATTTTTGGTGTAACACCTATGAATTACGAAACTTTTGTTTTTCTCCTCAACATAACTTTGACTTCATAAAGAAGGTCACAAAACGCCAGCAATACAAAATGACTCAACCCCACTCCTCCAATAACATTATAACCGTCCTTATTTATGCACAAAGGCAAAATTTTAGCGAAGCATAATCCAGACGTGCGATAATGGCATGCGTCTGCGACTTGTACGCTTGCATTTGTAATGCATGGCCTCTCTGCAACTTGGTGCATTAGACTTGCAGATATTTTGTCGCGGTCGGAAGCGACTTCTGAAATACGGCGCGGTTGAACTCTTATTTATTACTTTTAGGCTGAACGGGTTGTTGTATTCTGTTTAGCTGTATTTATAGTTCATGGTTATGTGTTTGAGATGTGTTTTTGCAGGTGAGGAAGGTTTGAGGCTGTTTTAAAAATGCGTTAGTTTACTCTAAGTTAACGTAATAATGGCAAGTTTTGAACCCCCAACGCAAAGAGAGGGGTGTTATAAGTTTGACCGCTATGTGTGTCTGTGCTTAGCACATGTTTAGTGGCTCTTAAAAGACTGAATCGATTTGGATGCGGTTTTTTATAAAAGCGGGTGTTCATATCATGAAGTGTATGTATTGAATAGAATTGAAAAAGTAAAATTGTACACTGAATTGCTCTCAATTCTTTTACAATATCTATAATCTACTACCATTTATATCCTTGGAAATAGGATACATTTTTAAAATGCCCAAGCTATAGCAACCAAAAATATTGCCCTTTGTGGCTCTAATGGAAAACATTTCGTATTTCTTTCCTCGAAGCCGATACAAGCGGCATCATTACAAGTTTTTCAGATTGTCCCACAAGGCTTTAGCTTATAGTGCAGGCCCTGGAGGTAGTTGAGTGTGCAAAAACCGAGCACCGCATTCCACCAATGGATTTGAGTTAAGGATAGCTTATAGATTAATAATCCGAATCTTGCCGGATAATATTTTGGTGCAATTTTTTTTTATACCCTCTCCTAATAACCCTTAAGGAAATCAATGGAATACATGGAATGAAGTCATTTTCATGATGTTTATGTCAAAATTTATAGATTCTGCTAATGATAAAAGTGATAATCGGTTGTTCAATGGTATAAAAAAGAAAAAAAAAATATTTTTTTTCTATTATCTATACTTATAATGAATCTTTAGAGAGGTCAATTCTGTACCTGCATGAAATGTATTTACAAAATAACTATCAGGGGGTGATTAGGGATCGATACTGATGCCAAAAATGCAATGAGTTGATTTTTTATCCGTCTGTCTGTCTGTCTATCTATCTGTCTGTCTGTTTGTATAACCGTTATAGAAACAAAAACTACTCGACGGATTTTAACGAAACTTGATACAATTATTAGTCATACTCCTGACACGGTTATAGTATACTTTTCATCACGCTACAATCTATAGGAGCAGAGCAGTAAAAGGAAATATCTTTGATTATGACGACCTGTTGTCGCTGGCATAAGCGACATGATTCGCGAACGAAGTCGCTGGCAGAAACTAGTTAATTATGAAATACACAATCGAAGAAAAAGGATTTAAATAGCCATATGTTCAAGCAAGACAATTTAGTTACTAATTTTTATTTTGACAGTCATTATTAATGCATTTACACAATGGAATACAAACTACATATTTGTGACTTTTTACAAGTGCAAAAAGTCGTTAAAATCCGTCGTTAAAACGGTTATACAAACAGACAGACAGATAGATAGACAGACAGACAGATGGATAAAAAATCAACTCATTGCATTTTTGGCATCAGTATCGATCCCTAATCACCCCCTGATAGTTATTTTGTAAATACATTTCATGCAGGTACAGAATTGACCTCTCTAAAGATTCATTATAAGTATAGATAATAGAAAAAAATTTTTTTTTTTCTTTTTTATACCATTGAACAACCGATTATCACTTTTATCATTAGCAGAATCTATAAATTTTGACATAAACATCATGAAAATGACTTCATTCCATGTATTCCATTGATTTCCTTAAGGGTTATTAGGAGAGGGTATAAAAAAAAATTGCACCAAAATATTATCCGGCAAGATTCGGATTATTAATCTATAAGCTATCCTTAACTCAAATCCATTGGTGGAATGCGGTGCTCGGTTTTTGCACACTCAACTACCTCCAGGGCCTGCACTATTATCTTATCCCTCGTTTTATTTCCACCATAATTACAGCTAAGAATAGATTCGGCGGTAATGTACGATGGTTTTTTGTTTATTTTTACTTGAACAATTACTTTTTGTGGCATCCTTTGTGTAAGGTTGGCCTGTGTTTGTGATCTGTTTGTGGCAATACTGTCTTAATATTCTTACATTGTTTTTACTGGCATAAAATCCATATCTATACTAATGTTAAAGAAGTAGGATTTTTTTTGCATGTTTGTACCTTAAGCGCCGAAATTACTTTGAAACCAACTTGAAAAATTATTTCACAGTTAGGAAGCAAGACTATCCCCATATAACATAGCCTATATTTTGTCTGGTTGTGAGAAGAAGTTTTCCCAAGACGCGGGTGAAACCACGGGAAATACCTAGAGAAATTCTTCAATCTCGAAACGATTTTGAATATCATTTGAACTGAGCGGTATTCTTCATTATTTCGGAGTCACGTTACCAACCTAGTTTTGTCCACTATATTTGAAAGCATTAATGTAGCTTATGTAAACCCAAATACAGAAGACCTATGAAACATATAGAATTCAATAGGTCATTAACCTTACAAAAAATATTTCGTACGTGAGTAGAACTTGCATCACGTAGCCACTATCACAACTACGCAATAAAATACCATAATACAAAAACGCAAGGCAAAACGACTGGTTTTGCCTTCCAATAGTCCCGAATAATTTGCTCTCGACGCTATGTCACACTATTAAGGTACATTTTCCCATAAGCTTCCGTGCCTTAGTTTACGACTATAGGTCGGTGGAGCATCTATTTCAAGGGTCCAAGAGGTCACAGTAATATACCAAAGTAATTTGATTATTTATATGTAAGAGTTCCTGTTTTTTTGGATATTGAGTTGAAATCGATTTCCATTTTGAAAAGGTTAATGTTTGAAAAAGGGCCTAACCGTATTGGTGAAGTTATATATTATATAGATAGGTATAGTTATATAGGTAGGATTATATAGTACTGTGTTGTATGTATCTGTACAACTATAATTAAAATAAGCATGGTTTATGCTTACAAATTCATTATTGGTCGAGTGAATTTACAATTAAATAAGTGAAAATATAAAATTTATATTTTGCACTTCAGTCGAGAAATGGTGTATTTGTTTGGTTTTTGGCGTCGATTGATCAGGTCTTTCTAGTTTAGCTTATTTTTGTTCCTTTTCAGACAAAATACTTTAAAAATATACTAAATAAAAATGTGAAATACTTTCCCGTTCACCTAATCTCGGTGCACCAACGAACATGTAAAAATTTCTACCAAACACGTCCACGGAAATGACAAAGAATATATAGAATATTGAACAGAGTCGAACTAGAGATAAAATATGGCTTATTATGATCGGCCAGGAGTGTGGATGACGGAAACTGATATCAATAGATTTTTGACTTTATTGCCGAGGATAAGAGTGGAGACCTTCATATAAGGGATCTTGGTATAAGCACAGATTATTAACGTGAGGATTTTAATGTGGGTAGAATTGTTGTAAAGTGTTTTGTTGAAGGTTTTCAATATTACTGTAACTGGTTGTGGGCGTAGTGATGTTATTTTTTTATCTACTGTAAAATAACAACAATTGAGAATAACCGAGTTAACCCTCTCATAAAAATTATGGGTATTTTCCACAGCAAAAGTTCCACGATCCAGTTAAAAATGGCCTCATAACGATACAAAAATACGCCCAAAGCCGTTTATTTATTCAAATTATTCCAATAACACGTTCTATTATCTTTGCGCAACAAAAAAATCAACGTGTCAAAACAAAATCCCGTGTAATGGAGCAAAAAAGTCGCGCCATCCACGTTCCTACTCACTGATCCCACCTCACGTCACCAAATATAAATCACAACAGAAACAAACAAAAGACTACGCAAATGTATACTTTTCCAATTAAATCCCGGCCTTTTTAATTAAACGAATGTTTAAGCCCTATCACGGATCATCGAGTCGAGGCTCTGCCCCTTATTCGTCCTAATACCGATTGACATTTTTACAACACCGCTAACGGCAAAAAATATTTATTAATCCACCATTTTCAATCACAAGGATTTGAAATAATGGAATCTAAAGATAAAATCAGCTTAGATAACTCCAGTTGAGAAGTTTTAATTTGTAAAGAAGGACACAATAGGGAAAACGGGCTAGCAGTTGGTTAAGACAAGGAAAAGATTTGTGTAACTTTCGTATTGAGGGACGCCTTTGCGAAGGGCTTTCCCTTAATCAAACGCTACTTAAGTGTCCTCGATGAGAATTCCAATAATTAATTGGATAATGATACAAATTGAGTTTACAATACCTATTATTACGATAAAGATCTCTCACCAAACGATAACTTGTAGGAATTTCTTCACATTCGATTTGCTCACTTTGTAGGATCCCCAATTTTTTAGATTGAGAGTACGAAACCATCTTAAAAGGCTATAAATCAAACATTTAGGAACCTCAGTGGCTCCAATAAATCCGAGTCTAACAAACGTTCAAATTATTTTAGCCTTTCTAACCAAAATCCCGTAGTAAATCGAGCGAAAATGGCCGCGTTTTATCTAGATACAGTCGGCCAAATTTATCATGTGCGGACCCGATTTTTCGATAGAAGCGAAAGTGGTTGAACCGTTAAAGCGATTGCCTCATTCCCGGACTGGACTTTTCCAGTCCACTCGAAATTAACGAACACTTAAAAAGTCCGCCACACTCGAAAACTGTGAACATGTGCCTCGAACAACGCATTAATAATTGTTTATTGCTACCGAACGTGACGAGAATATGCGCGCCGAATTAAAAATCAGATGGAATTGCGAACGTGAAATACGTTTTGCATCGGAATTTTTGCGTACGACTGTATTTTACGAAATATTTTACTGGCGTTGCACCTCATTTATAGGTTCACGTATTCCGCCAATCGGATTGTTAATTGCATTTTTGTTTATGTTACCCTGGTTTATGATACGAGATAAAACGTAAACTTTATATGCATTACGGAAGATAATTCAGAGCGTTATGGGGTTTCGTTGGCTTGTTCCATTAATTTAATTGGGGAAATTTCAGTCACGTTTATGACTGTTCGTATCACTTATCCCATAATTGGAGTCGAGAATATTAGGAACAGCTGTTTATAATAACCCTGACATAGTGAGTATCTATCATGTCAACTCAACATCTTGTAAGTGTTCATACGTGAAGTCAGCATGCGGATTCCATGGAACTAATTACGTCAAACGACGTAACGGCCGTGATACGCAGTTTGTTTTCTGAATGGGTGTCGATTTAACTCCGGCAAGCGCGGCTAGCTTTAACCGCAGCTTGTTACTCTAACACTTGGCTCGGAAATAAAGCGCTGCAGCCGCTTTACTCGCCACAGCGCATGCGTTGTTCATAACGCCCCGCTCCCCTCCCCTTCCCTCAGTCAGCTGACGCCCGCTGAAACGGTTTTAATAGCACGTATGTGTTGGACTATTGTGTGTATGTGTGCGTGGCTTACCCAGCAGTGAGCCAAAGCGGGCTTTGTCACACGTTCGCATGAATGAGAGAGAGCCACGATCAATATTTTGAGGTCTGCAAGCTCAGGAACTTATGAAATTTTTAGTAGTTCCATGACGCTTCGGTTTTGTACAGTAATTAAATCTACCCGAGTCACTATAAAACAATTAGGTATTCGGGACTCATGAAACTTTTATAACATTCTTAGAACTTTCTGATTAAGTGCAAAGTGATTTAAGAAGAAGTTATTAGGATGCGGGAATAGCAATGAACGAATGAAGCACGTTATGCAGTTGTGTTGTATGTTTAAGTGTGTCTTACCATCTTCAACTTAAAAATGTAGGTTCTAAATATTGTTAAAATAATACTACTTCATTACACATTTATATCTAAATACCCAATAACTACATTAACACTTAGATGCAAACAACTGCATTTAATAATAAAATAAAATGTAACATAACAAAAAGGGTAAAATAAAACTAAAAACACCGCAGACAATGACGGAACTACTACGATGACATACAAACATAAAGCAGATAGAGAGAAACGAGCTAACAGTGAGAAATTAATGGAGACAGATAGTTACCATGTTATGTGTAAACATTGAAGGCGAAAATAATAATATAATCGAACCAAATACAAAAGTTTAGGAGACGGTGCGAGTATGAATGCGTCTTCACAAAAGAAAAACAACAACAGCAAATAAAAAGACAGAAATGAAACAAAAGTGAATTTAATTTCGATGAATCTTTGCATTTCGGAGAAGTGAGCTAAGCTCGTTTCGTCTGAATCGTTTCAATTAAGGCTATCAAGAGTTGGATTCCATTTTTAAAAGTGCCAAATGTATTGCCATTTCTGAAAATTCTTTTATAACCGATAAACCATCGTCTGAATACAATAGAATTTTGGTTTCATATTTTCATTTAATTTTCCAATGAAATCCAACATACCTTACTTACGCATTGAATATAATTTATCAGCCAATTGTTAACTGAAAATAAATAACTTTGGAAATTAATTAATACAACAACCATTCCTATATGTTTGACACTTGTGTACCTTAGGAGTCCCTCGACTAGAGGCTAGACTCACCTGAAACTGAAGAAATTTATTATTAAACACTCCTGAAGGACAAGTTTCTATATTTATTTAAATAATGGTTCGTAATATTCATGTTAAAGTTTGTATTTTAGTCACTTACATGCATATTTCGTTTCAATATTGACCAACTCAGATGAGATATCCGATTGTAAATTCTTACACGATAAAATCATGTTCGATTAAAGTTCGAAATATGCACATAAGTTGAACCAAAATCTCCATAAACTTACAATCATATATGTGCACTGTCGTTTTGACATTAACTAACAGTGATTTAAAAGTTTTTGTGAAAACTCGTTAATTATTTTAAAACTAACTTTAAACTGATTAATTATTTTATTAGCAGCTTGACCATAATTAACGTTGCATTAACATGTAGTTACCGTGCACGTGATACGTAGTTGGTGTAACAGAAATAAATAAAATTAATTAAAATAAAACAATTACAGAAACTTTAGCTATGACAATATTTAACTTGAATTTGATGATCATGAGGAACATAAAGGCCTAAGCAGATATATCTATTCACCATATTACTTATCTATGATTATCGGTTTTAAAGCCAAATAGTAAAATGAATATTTTACATGTAAACAAATCTACATTGGGACCTCATTACTTCTCGAAGTCTATCTCGCATACGTAATGCAATATTTAAAAAACAGCGGGTACCCTCCACATCCGTGTTATCAAATCGTAGGATTCGAACTCTCTGGAATATCGGCCAATAAGTCAACAAATGAATCCGCGATGATACATAGCTGCCTCCAACGCCAATATCGTCTTCATATAAGATTTCTTGCATAGATTTATCACCCTCTATGCAAATAGACGCTTGATGGATATTGCGAGACGCAAACCCGGGTTACGGATGTGTCGAAATTAATGTTTTTTTTCTTCGCCGGGTGCTGAGAGATATTCTAGTCATATTTCATCACGAGAAACTTGTAAATAACGCCTGTGTGACATGTACGTTTCTGGTTAAGACGCGACGGCGACGTCGACGTGAAGAAATTCATAATCACTACTAAGAAATGTTAAGATTACATTTTAATAAATAGATATTGAGAGTAATTTTATGCAAAATTGTAATGTCGTAAATCTTTCAAGTAACATTTCAATTAGCATAAAACACGATAATAAATGGAAAGCAATTCGTAGCGACAAATAAGAAAATAAATATATGCATTAGGGCCCCGTTTAATCTAAGTTGAGTCTCGGTGGCCGAGTGGCACGGGATTGGATTAACAACGCGTGTAGCTTGGTCAGCGGCAGTATAATCAACTGGTCTCGATTAATAGCCATTATTGATTCGGTATTAATTGGCGCATCACTGTGGCTTGGCAATCACTGCACGCGATTCTGCAATCTGCTGCGGTCAGAAAAGTCAGCCTCGCTAGTTTCGGCGCTATTACAGATTGATCAATTTTATGGTAGCGGTAGCACTGTTTAATAAGTGTAACCTACTAGGTATTATGTAATACTTGTATTGTAATTTTAGGTATTATGATATTAGGTATTCTACAATACTTGGTATTCTGTGTTCTGGATTCCTTTGGTGTTTGGCTTTGTAATTGTTGTGTGACTGCAACAGTTTCGTGCTGAATAATATTATGAAATAGTATTGCGTATAACGAAGGGAATTCAGATGAAACACAAATGTATATTGTGTCGCGGAATATTAATATTCCTCAAGAAAATATGTTAGAATTTAATTATGTAAAATGTTTAATAATTTTATTTTATTTTTCCTTTATTGGCCAACCAACAATTATTTACACCATACATTTTCAGGATACTTAAATACTATAATCAAGGTAAGTGTAACAATTTTTTACAGGTTAGCACCGCATGCCCCATAAATACATATAATAGTGTTACAGAGAGAGAAAAAATCTAATTAGGTAATTAAAAATAATAAAAATTAAAACGATTATTTCACAAGGGGCGAGAGATTTTGCAATCATTCAATAAATTAAAGTATTACCGTATTTTAAAAACATCATATGTATTATGAATTTCAAAAATTACTTGAAAAGTCCAAGTCTAGCCTAAG
>NWSH02000210.1:4964564-4995425 GCA_002382865.2 Heliothis virescens
ATTTTCAGGATACTTAAATACTATAATCAAGGTAAGTGTAACAATTTTTTACAGGTTAGCACCGCATGCCCCATAAATACATATAATAGTGTTACAGAGAGAGAAAAAATCTAATTAGGTAATTAAAAATAATAAAAATTAAAACGATTATTTCACAAGGGGCGAGAGATTTTGCAATCATTCAATAAATTAAAGTATTACCGTATTTTAAAAACATCATATGTATTATGAATTTCAAAAATTACTTGAAAAGTCCAAGTCTAGCCTAAGTCATGAAGCTAAAATGGACTCTCTACCGAAGTATTTATTTTTAGTGTATTTTAGTGAATGGATTCTCCATTCACTAAAATGGCTGCAATATCATACAATGTTTATTCTGTCACATGTCCAATTTCTCTCAATTAGTTTCCAAAACTAGCCTGAGATGATAATAAAATTAGCTAGCACTGTTTTTGTTTCATTTTGAGACAAATTTTCTAGTTTCAGATAGTACAATACATTCAATAACTATATATTAAGCCCGTAGCTAGACGTTATTACTAAAGACTATTATTTCACGCGACCTGGATTGTATCCAACCAAACGGCCGTATGCTACTGTTATTACTAATTTAACTGATACAATTTCGACCCCTCGAGATCTCTATTAAGCGAAATGAGATTCGTGGTACAGTTGCAGGCAATAAATATTGCGGGATTCGATGAATTTTGTACCTATATTTAGATTTTGGGTATGAACCAATTTTATTGTCGCTCTATAGCGATTTCCTAATACACGAGCTTAAGCGTTTCTTTAACACAAAATGAATAACTAAAGCAAAACAAAGCGAAGGATTCCGTTGCGAACACTTTTAAAAAATTCAACGGATTCTCGCAATTTCTGGAAGCAATTGAACGAAAGATAAAAAAAAGAGAAAATAAAGGAATCGATAAAAACCATTTGATGTTCGTTAAAAATAGACGGTGATGCTGAGTTTACTTACCGAGGTCAGGGGACAGATGTTAGGCTTTCTTTATCTTTTTCTTTTGGCAGCTTGCATTAATTGCGATAGATGCTATTGCAGTACCTTTACCCGCCTCATGTTTTCGCAAACAATTTGTTTTAGTCGGTTGACTCCGAATTTTACTTGGAAATCTTATGTAGGCGGGCTGTATTGTAAATTGTTACTGGCTTAGGTATTCGTTGTTTGTATTTAGAATTATTATGTAACGGTGGGGGGGGATAAAGAAATACAAAGATTTTGAGTAGTGTAATTGTATTAGAATAGAAACAATTGACTGAAAGTCCAAAAACAATGATTTTCTTTTTATCAATTAGACAATTATAATGTTTCCTTGGTATGAAATATTTTTAAATAATATCCTCCATATTTTACAAAAAAACATGCCAAACCGTGGCATCTGATCAATTAACTTATTTTTTAATTACCAAGCACTTGTTAGGATTATCGGGGTCTGCAGATCCCCCAACTGTCCAAAGGGGGACATACCGATTACAAAATTGAATGTCATTATCAGAAACCACTAGACTGCTGACACTCGATCCATTCCACTTGATTGGCTCATATGTGTCAATAGCCAATAACAATTGATTAAGTTAACCAATACTGGGCCATCTGTCGTCCGCCATTGTTGTTTTCGATGACGTCACAGTTTGCTTTGAATATAGAAAGTTACTTGAAAGTCTGGCGATATTGTGGCCAAATGTTGGGCCAAACTGCAAATCATTGGTGGAACATTCGTCATGATGTGAATTATTGTCAGTTTGAGAGCTTGTTACGGAAAACGATTTTGATTGATGATTGTGAGAAGGAAAACGATAGTTTAAGTAGGTATCTAAGGTTATAGGTACTTTAGAAGATTGTGCTTTCAAAAATAATGAAATGAAATATTTGAAAAATAAAATTGAAATTGCTTCGAAAACTTCAAATAAATTAATCGTATCAGAAGCTGTCGTACGATTGTAAATGTAAACAAGCTACCCTCCATAGTTTCCGTCGCACTATACTCGTAATACGACATCTGTATCAAACATCCAAGCTGATCTGCAGCTAATCCACGGATTTCTAATGCAAATACATTCATCAGTGCTAATGCATAGGAAGTAATCAGTCTGCGAAGCCGTCATGGCCGCCGAGATATAAATCAAACTGGATTAAACCGGTTTAGGGCGATGATTATAAGAATACTATCGACGGGACCGTTAATTTTCGAATGTAAAGTGCACTTATTCGGAGATTTGTCGTGTCTGCGAGTTATTGTCTTTTTAATTTATTCTTTGGTCGTTATTTGCAGCTTCAGAGTGCTTTAGTGTAAATTTTTGAGGGTTCGGTTGTGTTTTTAATATTTTGAAGGAGTTTTATTATATCTTAATACTATTAAATTTCGTTTAACACGATTGAAAAATAAAATCAATTTTGTTCCAGCTGATTCAATATCATTGCTGAAATGGCAACATTTGCCATTCTACGCGGATTTTGTTACCTATATCCTCTACTCCGCTACATTATCATGCGCCGTATATTTTTACCCCCAACTTACCCCCAAGTAAGTGGGACGCGGATGATGAGGGTTCAAGATAACGCCTTATGGATGACAGAAGCTTTTAAAAAAATATTAAGAACATTTAACGTGAATAGAGAAAAAGTTATAAATATAAAAACAATATAATTTATGAGCGAATGAATGGCTAATCGTGAACCCGATCTTGGTCGTTTCACATTTTTCCGAGAACAATTTCTACTGAAGAATTTCGGGGAAAAATGTTTCATTTAGTTCGTTCTTGAATCAGTAGGCTCGGTATTAGGGATACGAGTATATATATTTTCGTTTAATTAAACATTAATTTTGTTAATTAAGAACGTTATTAAAGCAAGAGTATTTTAATAAACTCTAATGTAGATAAATATCCAGTTTCATAAATATATTTTCAAAAGTCATGAGAAGCATAATGGAATTGCTTTCGTGTAGTAAGAGAATATTTCTTGTGATTGTGATTCAAATGGATATCTGTACGTGGAGGAATATTTTATCCATTGCTAATATTACTTTCTTTAGAAAGTTTCTTTGATCTCCATTTTTATTCCACGTATACCATACCTCTATGAGGGGATTTTATCATATGAAATGATGTTATAATAAAGTAATGAAATTATTAAGCGTATGACATTGATATAAATGTAGTAATAAGATAAATTGGAACCAGTTTGGACTCATTATTTACTTCGTAATCCTTAATATAAAAGTTGGTTCATAAGTCTAAGCACTCTCAAAGTAAGAGGGCACCAATTTGGCAATATTTCTGAACAAATAATAATAATGAATTCGGTAGACCTCTTAGGAAAGTTAAGATTATTTAGATTTACTTCGAATCTCCGAGTACAGTTGTGTACCCAGTGCGTAATTGTCCACTAAGAGGGAATAATTCATACGTTTATGCCATCGAAATAATGACTGCCAAACACGTACCCCGTTCTTTAATTAAAGTCAAAAGATTTACAAACATAATAAGAAATTCAGATTAGTCCGACAATAAGGGCGTGATTATTTGACAGCAAAAGCATTTCGCTGAATTATTTGGCTTTTGGGAGCGTTAAATATTTCAACAATCAGTCGCGGCGCGTTCCTCTAAGTGCGAGAGCTAACTTCCATCGGGCAATTAACGGCATTTGCAATTCCAAATTCTCCATCGTTAGCGACGGAAAAAATTGCCGAGCGAAAAAATTAAGGACTTGCGAAAAAATAAACACAAACCAACTGGCGAATAAGATAACAAAACTCTTGCCGTACATTAATTAAACAATGAAAAATAACTCCAAGTTTTGTAAATAAATGACTCGCAAACGTGACTTTAAAGAGGAAGCTGTGCAATCATCTTTAAATACTCAAAAACAACATCTAATTATGTTTACTTTACGGGGAACTCTTTTACCCGTAATTACTTGTCTATTTGTGAAGTTTTATCTTTGGAGGTTATGCAAATACGGAAACCAAATTCCGTCTTCAAATGCTTCAGCGGAGATTCGTGGAGCGAAATAATACCTGTAACAAAAGAAAAATTACATTATTTTCGGCCACTTGTATTTGAAGGGGAAAACATTCCTTGTTATTTGTCTAGTATAATACAGAGATAAGCAAGTGCGAATAAATTTCTATCTTCTTTAAAATAAGCTGTCGGAGTGCAATCCCATCTCGTTGGAAATATGGCGACCACATTTTTTGTTCTGTAAACCGATCCAAATATTTCTCATAACATCGGCTGCAATTCGGTACGGGGAAGTAAGGAAACAAGACGGAGCAAGGGAGAGATTGAACGGGGAATATTCCCTCTATGGAAAAACTCCGATTGAAAATAATCGGCCCCTCCAGTCTGGGACTTTATCACTGAATATTTGGAAAAAATAATAAACTTTTGGGTTGATGCCAAATGAGGTAGTCGCATATTTAGAAAGTCATTTTAAGGTTTGTTTTATTTAGATTGCAAAGGTGTAGCTATATAGTCTATATTTGTCATGATACCACTGTTGAATGCAGGCAGAAAATCAAAGTTCTGCTTTGTAAAACATTGGTTAAGTTACACGGTGAAATATTGACAGTGATGTTTTCATGTTGTCTTTTGTTAACTTTATTATGAGCGGTTCAAGGAAACCACCCTTTTCCATTTTTCATAGATTGAATTATTTAATAAGTTTACATAATTTGACATTAATATTCTCCGAAGGTCTTGGCTACAGGAGCAGAAGCGCTTGTGATAACTAGATCCACGTAGAAATTATCGCTATTTCTTCGAAATATATTTCGTCAATTATTATTGAATTTGTGTATAAATAATAAATTATCGTTGACAGAGTTTTGAGCATTGACAGGCTCAGCTCAATTTGTGAATATTGTCTCGATAATTTATTCCGTACCTGAAAGCTCTCAAAATAATCTTCAACTGGTGATTATTATTTAACAGTCACGAGAGAAATACTTCTCACGAATACGAAGAAAAATGTCTTATTATATTAAGATTGATATTTTCTTCACCTTTTTAAAATATTCAACCTACATTACTTTAGGCTCACAAATGTATCGAAAGAACAAAGAAAAATGTCAGTGATATCAATATTAATCAAAGCGCCATCTCTCGGCTCAAATTCGCAACACATGGCCGTACTAAAAATCCCTAAATTCCTTAACTCAAGCTCCATTAAAACAACAGCGTATAAAATAAATGTCTTTAAAAAAGCTTGCGGAAGTTATAAGTATAAGAACCGAGCACCTTTTAGCGAACAGTCACTTATACGGGCGGGGCTGGCTCTCCTTAAGTGCTGGTAAGCTGATATGCAGGGACCGCTTCCCTTTGTAAAACGTTGTAATGAACAAAATGTTGATGAACATTTTTCTTTATTATATTAGAGGTATATACTGGTTGGCTGTTCCCTGTGGTTTTAGTGCAATTTTTGTGTTAATTTTATCATTTTTGCAAATTGGTGGGATGAAGGATATTGGGTTAGGCTCCCCGGGTGTTAGTCAGTTAATTAGTTAATATATTATTTTATAGATATTGCAACAGCTAGTGTGGGAAGACCGTACAGCAACAACCTACCCAAAAAAAAGCTGCTTGCATTAGTTAAAACTTGTAAAGGATTCTCAATAAATTGCCAAAATACCATACAGATACTATTACATACAAGTAAAAAAGTGACATGTTCTTAGATCGTTATCAATAAAAAATAGGATATTATGTCATTCGGTGCATGATATGAACTCCAAAAAAAATCCACTTACTCAATTATAAATAACAGCAGTTTTATGGTACAAGAACAAAAGCCACATTTTAATAGTGAGTAATCAAGTACAAACAAATGGACAAAAACATCAGTTGTAACAACCATCATTGTGGCACTACATTTAAAATAAACATTAATAAACCGGACATTTATGGCAGTTACTTCAAAAATTACTATTACGCCCATACAATGTTCCCCATCCTACCCCGTAATTTAGTTAAAAATATTCATTAAAAAACACGAACATAGCATTCGATATTAAACCTTTACCCCTCGTAATAAGAATCAAAGTTTTCAGAACAACTTTTTATGCAATCAGCTGATATGCAAATGCTGGCCAAATATGATTTTAGCTGCAATCGGATTAGGAATGATTTTCGCTTGCACACTGCATTTGTCAGCGATCAAATAAAGTGAGCATTAGCAGATTATGCCCCGTAGTCCTGGATTAATAGTCGAATGTCGTGATGTAAATAAATTTAAAAGGCCAGTGTTTTTAATTCACACATCTGTCGCACTTGTCGGCTTTGGGGTCGAATGGGGTTATTATACCCTAATAAGGTCATTGGGGGATGGTATGAATAGCCGTGTAAAAGTCGAGCAGTCTTTTTCTAATTTATTACTTTTGTAACCAGCTGTCCCACGTGGGCGGATAAACAGTAAGTAGAATTAGCTTTGTTTTCTACTTGGTTCCGTTTAACGTGTTTTAGCAAAAAAACATTTCGTGCCGCAATTAAATTACTTGGTAATACTAATATTTCAAATTGATTTTCGGGCTAAACAATGCTTTGTACAGACGACAATTTGTCAAATTTCTTCAATAGATTTTCAACCTTATCACAATAGTGGAAGGTTAATGTTCGATCGGTAAAGTTTGCCAGATTCAGGTAGGTTGACCTGCTGTCTGTCCAGAAAACAATCACTAACATAAGCCTCACTATCATCTAATACGTTGGATTATGTAATTTCGTAAAGCATAGCCCCACCTATCATTCATGTAGGACAATAGACCACTCACTATTGTAACACAATGAACTTTATGCACCCACTGAGTTAGAAATGAATGTGATGTTAATTTAATTGCGTTATAAATGTTTCTATAGTTCATAATTTCTAACATAGGGTGCCTTGTGTATTAGGTATGTAATTTATAAGTATAAGGTGCTACTTTAAAATTCTCTAGGATCACAGTAAATTATTAATTTAATTATACCTACGCAGATTTCTTATCATAATTATCTACCTATTTATTGTGGCGCCAAACTTCTCGGATAGAATGTGCAAGTTTATTTTACCACACCCAATCAAGGCACTTAATTAATGATTTTTACTTTACTTATAAATGATTAATTAGGTTTTTTAATTCAAGTTTTTGTCAAATTGTGTATGATTTTGGAAAGTCACAAAATATATTTTACATAAAACTACTATCCGAAAATATCATCATAAAAAGCCGTTGATTTTCCAACATAATTTCGGTTTATCAACGAGATCCATAATATTTTTGGCACTCAATTCCGTAACGTGCGAATCGAATGTGTCAATCGGCTGACATCATTATTGCTCATCACCGGTCACTGGCAGGTTGCGTTGATTAATATGCCATATACCACCATAACGTGAATTCAATGTAAAAATGGCAAATTATTACTTTTAATTATGGTCTCAATTAGTTTTCTTTTTGTTGAGCGTTATCTAAATTGCTAGTTAATGTGCTGTTTAATATGTCGATACCTGAAACAAACCCTCTACGGTATAAAGTGGCTATCAATGGTGCAAGTTCTCTGGCAAGTTTTCTTTTATGAAACAAATTACTAAAATTCACAATCCCCAGAAAACCTAATAAAACGTTAGCTTCTAACTTCAAATTCTTTTGTTAGCATTCAAAAACTAATTCACATAGAGGAAGGCATTAAATTCGTTCAATGCAGCCACTCTTTCAGTTGGCGAGTCAAAACACTGCATTGCGCCGAGCGAACACTAATTCAATAACGACTGTATGTTCTGCACGCTTCTAAAAACAACATTTTTATGATTTTTAGACCAGCTTTCATATCCGTGTTATTTAATTAACTGATCACACCCGGAGCTTTGTGTGGGAAAATTGCGAAAATTATTAGTTCGTGTTATGACGTTGTTACAAAAACTGACGTGCATATAAGTCATGTAAAAACATATGACGTCTGTAAGCGCCGTCTCAAAAACGCGTCAGTGGTTTTTGAGTCTTTGTATTGTAATTAGGAGATGGGATGCGCCCGGAGTGTGGCGTCCTTTGTTTCAGAAAAAGAGGGGAATGTGACGCGTTCATGCCGCGTCACGTCGCGTCACGTCAGAATAAGGCCGCGGTATTTGTGTGTTCTCTAAAGCAATATGGCTGCGCGAGCATCATACTAATAATGTGTGGAGGAAAATGCTGTTCATTTTCGAAGCGAGTTAAGCTTCTATTTTTTGGCATTACGTTCTATATCAACTGTATAAGCTGTTGTGTTGAAATAAAATAAGTTGGACTTTTCATGCTTAGTTTCTTAGTTTTTGTTTATCTATACTAATATTATAAAGAGGAAAACTTTGTTGTTGTTTGGTTGTAATGAATAGGCTCAAAAACTACGGACCGATTTTAAAAATTCTTTCACCATTCGAATGCTACATTATCTGCGAGTGACATAGGCTATATTTTATCCGGGTACGGGCAGTAATTCCCACGGGATGCGAGTGAAACCGCGGGAAAATGGCTAGTCGATTATAAACAGATGGTTATCTAACTCAACTCTAACGGTGGATTTTTATACACCGTGAATGAACTGTCTCAATTTCAGATCATTAAGACTTCCCTTTCCAACAGAATACTCCACCAATTTATTCTTTGCTTAATCGGTGAGAAAATTTAGCAGAAATTTAGTGCGGGTGTTTTCGGACGGGCAAAATATAACAGCAGTCAGTTAGCCACTGCATAACAAATAACTAATGAGGGCATTATCAGTAGGACATAATGGTTGAAACAACACGATAATATTATTATACCCGAGACTTACGCTAAATGGAGTTGGCACAACGCCTGCCGCTTGTACAAATACCTATTATTATTTAAATGTATAAGAAATAACTGTTATTTCTAACGTTTATTGTAGGAGCCTAATGTTATCGTCGGATATTTAGGTTATCGTTGTCTCTGTTCGTCTGTATTAAGTTCCAATTGATGATTTCGGGTTGGTTATAAATATACCTACAAATATATATTTTTTTTAGTAGCCTTTTTATCGTCCCACTGCTGGGCACAGGCCTCCTCTCATACGGAGAAGGATTGAGCATTAATCACCACGCTTGCTCAATATAAATAATATATTATGTTGAAATTATGTTACTAATTAATGTTAGGTAATATGATTCTTATATTCGCTGAAATACGTTAAAATTATTTTTTGATCCAATGAGTCTGTTTTATTTTCACATTTTAAAGTAGAAACTACTACGCGTATCAATATAAGTCACTAATAGTTTTAAGAGTTAAAAATTTTGGCCATCTTAATACTCTTTTCCGTGATAAAAATTCCAAAATATCTTATAAAGCTAACCTATTTAAAACACGTCGCATTAAAGTTATTCGAGCTGTTTATCTTCAACTGCATTCCCGAATCCTTAAAAGAATCTTCATAAAGTATTTTAATCAGTCTCAAGATAGTTAAAGAGCTCCACTCCGAAACAGTTCTTCGTATTTCAACGAGTATTCAACGTTGCCGCTTAAATCCAAGTCAAGAGAGTACATACCTTAGATTTCGAGCAATTCGCACCACGTACCGAACACAGTAACTCAGCGTGAAGAATAAGACATGTAAATAGTAAATACGGGACCATTAGGGACGCTCGGCACGAATTTGCATGAAGATTAACGACTTCAGCCCGCTTTCGGGACTGCATAGTGCAACGCGCGCGCACAAAGCCTTTGTCGTAACTCCACAGCCAAATATTACCTCTAACCTCATTAATATACAGTCGCTAATCGCGTAACCGATCACGATATTATGGTAACTTTATTAGTGTGACCCAGTTAACGTTTCGAGTTATTTAATGTATTTAATGTAGTTTAATGATCCGTTTCAATGCTTTTGAGTAATTAATTACCAATTATGAAGTCTTAATCAGCAGGTACGGGAGGTCATGTTGGAAAATTGGATAATGGTATGTCGGTAGTTTGATGATTGCGGTAATTAATTTGTTTTAATTAAGTGTTATGAAAAGTTAATGGAGGCTTTTTATGTGATATCATTGGATTGTTATTTTGTGTTGATATTGTTTTTCATTTTGACATACAATTTATGAGCATTATTATAGTATATTTTGCTGAGAAGAAATCTACATGTGTACTAAAACTCAACCAAAAACTGAAGCACTTCACCCAAAGCCTTTTTGCATACAAGTACCCACAAACGGCACAGTACGTAGACATAATGATACCGCATTCACCGTAGCATAAATATAATAAGTCAGGAGCATACTGTATAGGCCATGGTAGCGCGCCATGGGACCGGGCGCCGTGCCAATTTGTCTAATGCCTAGTTATGCCCCATTTACTGCCGGATCAAGTATATACGACACTACGTACTATACCTATATTTGCCTTTGTATACTACTGGCCTTTTCCGCTAGCTTTTTTGGCAACGGGCCTTCAGTACTTTTTTCGCTGTACACTTTTTGAGAGGCTTATTTTGCAAGGTTTTAAGAGATTAATGTGGTAACTATTTTGTTGGTTAGGCTTGTGTCTGTTTTTAAATTAAAAAAAGCTAGTTTAAAAGTCTGTAGTTACATTTTCATTTAAAAAATCTTTTTTAATCCATAACTTTTAGTCGAAATATTTGAAGGACTCGTGAACATGAAACATAACAGACGTGTACCTATATCTTGTTTTTATGACGTAAATATAGAAAGCCAATTAGGAAAAAAGAAAATACACAGCTTTATCTTTATTACAAGAAGCCAAAGCCAAGGTGTATAAGACCAGTTCCATTGTCAAGTCACACGAAGCAGATAATAAGTCGAAATGGGAAGAAAACTGGCAGCCTTCGTCAGTCTCTTAAAAACAAAACAAAGTAAGGCTAGGAGCACACTCAACTGAAGCAATTTGTATCATAAGCAGAAGCCTAATATGCGACATTACATTATGCATATGTGGAGGCTTTTAGACGCATACGATGATGCGTAATTTTTCACCAAGGCAATCAGCGATTTTCCCTTTTTACCCTCGTTCGCCGAAAGAGCTGTGTGCGTAATGCCTTGCGTTTTTTCGCGACGTTTTATTCGCAATAATGGGGGGGCAGAGGGGGTGATTAATGTGTCGCCAGATGGAACGACACTACCACTTTGATTACAAGTATTCGAGTGTTGCTTTTTTCGTGGAGTCTTCGTATTTTGAAATGTCGATTTTTTTATCGGCGATGTAATATTTTTTTAAAGAGTGTTCTTAAAATGGTACTATATGTCGTCCGAAGTACTTTATTTTGGTTACATAGCTCATTTAATTTTTACAGAATTAGTGGGAATCCTAGAAGACATCGTATCATTTTTAGGTCCTTTTTTATCAAAATTACTGACATTGAAAAGGACATTTGCAAAAATACCTACGTTGTAGAAACATAGAACAAGAGAGATATTCTTTGGAAGCTAACTCGAAGTTATTAGCTCCGCGCTAACACGACTTCCATTAAGGGCTATCAAACAAAAAAGCTTGATTACAAAATAAAAGCCTTTCACGCCTTTGATATCAAAACAAAACACTACGTGTCAATGCAACTTTAACGACGTTCGATAATCGGATAACTTCGGCGTTGTTCGGGAGCGATCGGCGCCGTTCGGGTCTGTTCGCTTTTTGACGTGCCATCGTTAAGGGAATCTGTCGAATTATTCCCATGAATATTTATTCGTACGTCTGACGCTTGGGGCAGTAATGGTTGCATACAGCTCCTGTACTAACAAGATATTGAATCAATATGCGATTTATCTCACTATTGTAATGGTACCGTCGTGTGGCCGTGTTTGATTGGTTTTATGATTGGATTATTCGAGAACGTTTTATTAGTCGGCATGCTCAATTTATAATCCATTTTTCTTTTCTGAAATTGAATTTCATAACTCTCATATATGTATATTGATTAATTTCATGTAGTAGAGGTCGAGCAATATGCTTTTCAATTAGGGTGAATATATTTTTTAGAATTATATGCTAGTATTAGATAGATATTTCACTATATGTATATCAGTATAACAATATTAGTAAAGGAATATGATTATTCTGTAGGCAAATGGAATTACGTACAAGTTGAAACAGCGTTTCAAGTTAACTAATGCAATATATTAGAGTGGGTGTAATGACGAATAGATTTAATTTATAGCTTAACTGTGTTATTGATTATTATCAGATAGAGTGAATCTATGGTTAAAGAGCACTTCATTTTGATATTTGAGCCAGATATAAGGTTTAAAACGAGCATATTTAAAAGCTATTTCGCACCGTGACAAAACTAGCCCAAAAAAATAAATAAGAAAAAACTACTTACCACCCCTAGGTATAAAGTAGTCTTTATAATGGATTCTGATATGTGGGCTATATATTACTGCCAAGTTTCATCTAAATTCGTTAAGCCGTTTGAGCTTGAAAAAGTAATAAACATACATAATTTCACTTTTATAATATTAGTGACATGAAATTATTTATTTTTATGAAACAAATTACTCGCATCAAAATATGTGGATACATATACGTATTTGTTATTGCTTATTTTAATACTTGAATTTCCTTAAGCTTATGTCAGCAGAATATTTTCCGTAGCGATGAAGAAAATCACCGGGTGCATAATGAATGGTTTTTACTGCAAGCTGCAGCAGACGTGTGATGGCAGAGTGCTATTACAGCTATAAGGAGTTGCAATCAAGAAATGCTTGTCATATTGTATATATGGCTTTGTAATTTTGAAATAAGTAGGTCGCGAGTAGATTTGAGTAATGTGCATGAGAGTAGCATAAGAATATAATATTCAATTAGGTAAATTGTAAAATTGATACAACTTGTATTATTGTAGGGTATGGTAAAGCGCGTTTTCAAGATTGCTACAAAAAAGTAATTAGCGAAGATACTGTATGATTAGACATTGGTATTGGTAAAGTCATCATCGCAGCTGAAAAACGTCCACTGCTGGATAAAGACCTACTATTAAGCCTAGGGATTTCCACATACTCTTCCGCTGGGCATGCTTGTTGGTGGGCGTTAAGTTAAGTATGCGATTATAATAAAATAATAATTTAACGCATTGAACGCCAGTGGTCACAGACACAATAGAAAATCTATTGTTTGTGGGACATTAGGCGTTCAACGTGTTAATGACAATCTTAAACATAGCGAAGTTGCAAATATCTAGCATTAGCAATTACAAACACTAATTCAATTTATAATTCACATAAATACACTATAAAACGTTCCCAAATTGCCACTTACCAATTGAAGGCAATCTGCTACACACATGTAGAAGATATCATCTCGATGCGGTGGCGAACCACTCGAGTCTATTCGGGATAAATCGGGATGGCTGCGGGATATCGACTCCGGGACTATCAGCTGAATGTGGCCACAGTTTACAGGTTCATGTGTGTACAGGACTACGAGGATTTCTGTACTCAATGATTGGAATATATTGATAGACTTTGGTACTAATTTTGGATATACACGTATGTAAAAATCAAGGATATAATGAAGAAGCCTTTGGAAGGGATGAAATATTTGCCTAATATTTGGGTTTAAACCTTAATTACATTATTGTGTTAAATACATTTTTGGGCAATTTAAAAGGTGAGGTTAACTGTGTAGGATACACAAGGAGTTTAAAATTAGTTTTTGTTTGTTGTTCTCAAACCTTAAACAATGGTGAGGAAGCTAAAGATGTTTACTGTTTATGCGTATATCTTGCAATAAATTCTCCTGTTTACTCTGAAGTATAAAAGGATGAATCATTCAGGCACGAGCAAAGGTTGTTGCTCTGCGTCACTTATCACTGTTATGCCCCCACCACACGATAGAAAAACACGTCTATAAAATCAATACCAAGGGAAACCAATAAATTAACACCCGTATAAAACTAACAAAATTTTCAACGGCTCGTAAAATACACCGTCGCCAACTCACCCTTTTAATCTAATAAAATTTATGTTTCAGTACAGGGTGTTCAACGAAAGAGCATTATTATTTTAAGGGTGATCTATTTATTAGACGGTGGGGCCCTTGGCGAAGCTATAAACAATCTATTAATAAATTAAGGTCGTCCCGCTTTGGGATCGTCCGAACGTGCCACAAATATTATAAAGCTAAACTATTCGATGCAGGAAGGGTACGTTAATATATTATGGAGTTTTCTTAGGCAAATTGATGGTCGAATTCGGTGCTGAAATTGCAGACCCTTTCCTCCTTGGTAATAGGATGAAGTTCTTAGATCAACGCAAAGTTGGGTTAAGTAGGTATACAACGGAATAATGGAACGTATTTGGATTTATTTTGAGGTTATAACGGTCACGTTTTAATGTCAGATTAATTTGCCATATTTTGGGGACATTAAGTAAAAATACGTCAAACAGACACATTTATTTCATTGCATTGAAAATCCTTAAACCTTCCTTATTTATTGAACTTGTATAGCTATAAGTCAAACAATGTGTTCCCAACACATCCGCGACTGGTCCTCGTGACGGTCAGTTTCGAGTAGAACTAATGCACTTTGCGTTAAGCTCGATTAGTGTCGCATGGCCCACTCACGCGGTAACCAAATACTCAATGCAATATGCTGTATTTGCGATAAGCGCTTAGGAATTTACTGGTCATCCTAGAATGGACTGTGCTTATTTCTTCTGATAAGCGTGTAATTTATTTACTAAGACACTACTCAACGTGATATTTTTCATATATTTATAGAAAAAAAAGTCACAAAAAAGTCACAAGAAGTTAATCTTTATAATTCGAAACGAAAATATTTGTAACGGAAGTCTACAAAATAATGTAAATATGAATTCAAAGAAACCTCTAGTATTTTTTTTTATGAAAAGACTGTATTCTATTAAGTTACATCCTATTTATACAGTATCAGTATCAAATGAGACGTAAACCGGAAATCTAGTAGCCCAATAGATTTTTAATCAATTTAGTTACGTGTCGGCCATTTTGCAACGTGGCGGCCTCCGGTTGGTTCGTTTGAATTCGGAATGAGCGCGCGGGTACCCCATCAATCATTGGGCCGCGCCGGCCTCTGCTTGACGGGACACAAATTATGATTGAGATTTATGCCCCTTTACCACTACTCAGTTATGTCTGTAAAGGCTCTCGCACACGATCCAGTTCTGGTCAATCAACAGTGCTATTAATGGGCATGACTTTGTTTATGAATATTGACAGCTAAGGCGAGTCTTGCTTTCATTTTGATGGGGTCATAAATGTAACTTGAAAAATTGTAGACATTAATATTACGGGCATTCATGGTTGTCCATATGTTGTTGTGTATACTTGGCGTTCCAGGATTTTCATTTTCGAGTTCAGAGTGGACCACTGAACCATATTTATAACAACCATACCATACTATACTCAAGCAGGTAATCAATATTTGATTAAAAAAAAAATATTGGCCTGTTATTGTCCCAGTGCTGGACCAAAACCTCCCTTAGTTAGTCCCTTAGTTCCCTTTCTTTGTCTGAATCGAAAATCAAATTTTCAATTAAACGAAAATAGTTTCTACGCTCTTATAATTAGAGTATCTATTTGTTTGTGTGCTCTGACCAACTTAGGCCACTCATTCACATGTATCAGCCTTTATAACTATTAATAAGGCCGCCTTCACATGAATCAATAATAGCTTGTCAAAATTCAATAGCTTACATTATAAATACGTCCATTAACGCTTCATTTACTGTCATTAATATTATATTTATGACATTTTAAAACTCATAAATTGTTTTGTATTAGTTATGGTAGCTAATCACGGTACCATACGTGTTATAGAATTACGTAATAAGTACTTATAGGTAGGTAATGAAGTATTTATAATTAAAAATGTTCCCATGAATATTGATGAGGTGTAATAATGTCTGCTGTATGATTTAGTGTGAGATTCTTTTAATGAGCTAAAAGATTTTTATTGAATCGATTAATAGTGTGTTTTGTACTTTCTACCAATGAAGCATGTTTCGAAATTCGATCATTCTTATTTTTTCTTCCATCATTGCTGCTGAACACGATCTGCTAGGGTCAATACTTAGAACATCGGACATATAGATAGTTTCTTTTTTTAAATAGTAATTTTAATTTATTACTGTGAATTATATTGTTTAAAGCATTTCCACATCATTTGTGAACGCATACAAACATTAGTTCACCATGTAGCCAATAAATAAACTCTTCACAAGCACAAATGATTCAGAATATCCTGTAATATGTTAGTACAGCAATAAATACACCCTATCGCAGATACCAAAGGATTAAGTTGCGCGTTTCATTTCTAAAGAGGCGGCGCCATTCGAAAGTCGTACCATTACATTACGCTACATTCACAACACCCTGTGTAAACCTAGAACCTTTGTATACAGGTAACACTATCGAATAAATGGTTCTGAAGTGAACGCTGCATTGTTACGTTATCTCAAACGCCGTTCCCAAGCTCCCACGAACGAGATACGAGCAGCTACAGTAAGATGATCCCTCCTCCCCCCACTTCGCCGTGCACCTGGAGGCTTTGTGCTCAAACGCCGATACAAGCTAAAGATGATTTGAATTATCAGGGGTCTTTGTTAAATGGTTTGTTATGATCCTGTTTAGGTATCGCTTGTAAGGCTGCTGTTAGGATTACAGACGCTCCTGCCTAGATTTGTGTGAATTATTTCAGTTGAATTCATGATATGTTTTTAAATTTACACGAGAACTTCTACAAGATTTTTGGGAAAAATATCAGGTTATAAATACGACGAAACCCTCTGAAAAAAGATAGGTAGTGGCCTTGCGCTTAGCTTGGCTCGTCTTGGCGGGGGCATTCCTGTGCCCCTAGTTACGTATTTGTTCATTATAGGATAGCTATTTGTTCAAACATGTATACCTAAGTTTATAAATTAGCATACAAATAATTATGTAGAAGCAAAGCAAGTACAAGTAAAATAAGTAGTAAACACACATAATAAACTAAGAACTCTATTCGTAGACCTATTCGGAACATAGCCTAAAACTACATTACCCCAGAAAATAGGCAGTCAAATGCTCCTTACAAGACATTACTGGGAAGTTTATTGTGTAACTAACGTCAGGTTAACTGGTTGTTAGTGGCTAGGCCCAATTCATTGCCTGGAAGCTTGTGTGTCCACTATGTCCAGCTAATGGAATGTGAATCCACTTGATTACGTCACCATATGGGATTCATGTGTCTTTTGAGCAAGGTTTCTAGATTTGATAGGTTCAATATCGGGAGTAATCTACAAACTACTTAATATTAAGTAGTTTGTCGGAGTACTTTAATAGATCTGACAGATTCATTTATCATCTATCAGATCTAGAAACAGTGCTCAAAGAAACATAAATTCCATATACATAGTGATATAATACACTGATATTTTTATTGTCAATTTAGCAATTATAAAAGAAAGTGAAGTAAGCCCTTCGATGTAATTTTAGATACAAACAATAAGTTTTAATTTTAGATACTCGATAAAACTCTACTGTCATTTTGTGAAAAAAATATGTAAATTACGAATTGATACTTTGAGATTTTTTTACAAATTATACTGTGAATTCTGATAGTTAGCAGTTACAAACTCTGTCATTCACACACTACCAAAGAAAAGACACCAGCAAACTCCTGACATAATTCTTCCTTACATTCACAATAGAGATGTCACACGCACTATCGTCAAAGGCTACACAATACCCGAATGAAGTTTGATGAAACGGCCGATATTCCAATTCACGCGCCGAAACCATTTGTTGGCAACTAGAAGTAGAAACGTTCCGTCACAAAGTAATACATTGGTAAAGTTCCCCTCTCGGGGAAGTTCCCCTCTCGGGAAAGTGCGCGGACTGCATCGCCCATCCAACTACGATTCGATATATATTAGCTTTGCAAACTTTGATTCCTATGTTCTTATTGCTTCACGCAAAATGTTGGAAAGTGAGTTCGAATCACATTTGCCGGTTCCGTGTTTCGTGAATTGGAATATTGGTGGCGTAAACTTTGATATTGGAATTTTTGTTTTTATTAGGCTATTAAATCAATCGAGTTTGCTATTTCTTCAAGTTTTAAGAAATATGTCAATGAGTCAAATTGTCTTGCTGCTCTACCTTTCACTAAGACACTTATTCGAAAAATACGATTATGTGGCTTCTTATACCTTTTAGGATCTTTTTATCAAAAACATTTTAGCACGTTAAGAATCACATAATAATATAATATAAGTAAAAACAGCTTTATATACTAATGTTAGATTAGACAGACAGCCCGTATAATCTTTATTTCTTAGAGAACTCGCTGTAAGTTTTTGTTTGCTATCCTAAGTTAATAGTGAAAAGTTACTTGTATTGTTTGTAGAACTCCCAACACTCGCTGAAGGCTTCTAATAAAACTTTGATATTTATTGCAGCTCTGATGATATTGTTGTATTCAGCGTTTTATTTTTACTAGTTGATAGGATAAGACCTAGAGAGAAAGTTTATCTGAGAAAAAAAATAACAACTAAGCATTAAAAATTCATTACTTAAGAATACTAATAGGTATATTAATATTCCTAAGTAATGAATACCTGATTAAGCAATTGGTAACTCTTAAAATATTTAAATCAATTTCTGAACTTCAAAACAGGCCATTATTTTACTTCTTTTCCCAGCTTAAAAATATTTTTTAACTATTAAAAATATTTTTTAAGGAAAGTCTTAACAAGATTATCTCTTAATAATAATTCAGTTGGCCTGTGAAGAGGGCAAACTCGCTTACACGTGTAACATCATAGTTGGGGTACGCACACGTTCGCAATTGAATGCGGGATTATGGGCTGTCACATCCCAACGTTTTGACCATAATGTGGATTAGACGATATAACCCGTCAAGCGTCCGAACTCCCGTTATGTAACAAGATATTTTAATGTAGGCACGTTTATTTGGAAAGGAAAATATAGTGGTTTTAACTTTGAATTCCTTTTAACGTTAAAATTTTGCGGTATTTGCTGTATCGTATTTTTGGTATTTATATTCAGTGAAAAGCTGGAAAAATGAACATGCATTTTGTGTATTATCCAGTCCACTAGCATTGCAGAGGTATTGCAGGAAACATTTTTATGCTTTTACTCGTTAATCAGCAAAAATCTGAGAATAACCACAAATTAATTATTTTAAAATTTTCTTGAGATAATTTTATTTATTTTATGTAAAAAAGATAAAATTATCAACAAATAACAGTGTCCATCTTACAATGTGCGTTATCGTCTGGATTTAATTAATCACAATATTATGTAGCGAAAGGGTCGAGCGCAGGGATGCGCGATTGTGATAACAGACGTAAGATGATGGTGCAAATTGTAAGCGAACCCACTCAATTAGTCTTAGTCTGTTTGTGATGGGAAAAATTAGGCGGAATCGGGATCCTTGATATTTACGCTAGGTTAATTAGGGTTCGAGAAAAACTGCGGTATTTGATAGTACAAAATGTTTTTGGCGTAAACGGAATATCGTACCTATTTTTACGACCGTAACTTTAGCTTTTTCAATATTTGTGGCTGTTACAGACACGAGAACCGTTTAAGTAGCTTAAACAGAGTCGCTAACAATCCTAGCAAATTTTTATGTAAACATAAAACAATCAAAATTACTCGAGCATAACTTGTTTCAACAAAGAAATTATTGTCCTACGACTTTAACAGTCCAGTCACCGCCACTTCTAATAACTTGGACCATATCCAAACTAACTCAAGCCGAGGTTTAACGAGACGGCAAATTCTGAAAAACAAGCGACCTCGATGAGGGTCAGACATGGAGGTACAATTAAAAAGCGAAATGTAAGCCAAGGATTAAGCGGTACAGAAATAATGAGACGATTTGCTGAATAATGAGCGAGTACTGTCTGAAGAAGTTGAGGATGGGTGTTCAATTTGTACGTTTTAAGTATCTCTTGAGCTGTTGATTTATTTGAATACGAATAATGTATTATTTTAACTTGTCGCCAATAAAGTGATATGGTAGTAGGTACGATGTATATTGTTGTATACATCGTGATGTCATCTTATTGACATTATAAACCAAGCAATGGTTATCTAAGTTGACAATATCTTAGGTAATTGCTTGACTGATTTGAAGGAATTAATTGAAACCTTAAACATCAGCATACAAGTAAGAACGACTCACTGACGCAGTCATGTGTTTTGTCACAATAAAACTGTATCAAGTACATACATTTGCAAGATAAAAAGCGTGCAAGAAAACCGCGAGAAGTGTCACACGGTGGTCTCGACACTAGTCTACAAGTTGCCACAATAAGAGTACGACCGATGGAGTAACAAGTCTGGACATTTTCCTCTGCTCGTTTTACTCGCGTCGGAAATCAGGTCGGGAATATCGACTTGAAAATTTCTAGTTTGTTAGTTCAGAATGACACCGCGGTCGGAGATTGGATTATTTTTACAAGTTGCAACTGTTCGACGCTCAGCCTTTCTTGTTTTAAGTGGCAGTTTGTTAGTAGTTAGTGGAGAATTGCGTAATTATTAGAACGAGTGTCGTGTTATGATATGGAGACAATAAGGAGATGGTACGGAGTAGGTAGGGAGAGAACAATGCGTTGTTAAGATTTCCATAGTTGAATCTTTCCGTAGAATTCTTGTTGTGCTATTGTTCGTTTTTTGGTTTTGTTGCTCAGCAAAACATATGTGTAGTTTAGAATAACAAAAAATATTTTTAATCTTATTTTCTTTTCAAGCTTTTTTCAGTTTTTACAATATAAACCTACAAGCGGCAATTGCTTTTCATTTAATTAGATTTACCCATATTTTTACGAGTCTATTACTGTATATATTCAATCAGATTAACCCAGGGAAGACAAACTTAATAAATGTGCACATAAACGTATATAAAAACATACATGCGCGACGAGGGTAGGTAATAACATTTGGCTGGTCGCAGGTGACGCCGCGATATTGGGTCTGGCTAAATTAATGTCACATAGGAAATTATGCAAATCCCTGCATTCGCCTGTCTAGCCCGCGTCAGGTGAAAATTCTCTTAACATTATGTCCGATGGGATTAGTGTCTGGCTTGTAATTAGAATAGCGTGTAGTAGAACCTAATATTTATGGCTAAATATGCCTAATTCATCGTCATTGAATAGTAGAAAATTATGTAAAAAATGCTTGACAAATTCGTAAAAGAATTTAAAAAAAATGTTTCTATACCCACTAATTTCATTGCAAACGCAATTTTCACTTGACACTGCAGCAAACTGACATCTGACATTTACAAAAAAAACAGCGTAAAAATCGCACCAACTCCCAAAACCTAAATAAACGGTGAACGCAGCTAAATTTCAAACACAGAACGTCATTACCGATCTAGTTATGATCGATCGACAAATTTGATATTAGCTCGGCTCTTCGCGGGTGAATAGAGCAATTAATAAAACAATTCAGTCATTGGTCGCGTCATATGTAATGTCATAATGAATCAATGGCGGCCACGTCGGCATTTGAGGGTTGGGACCAAAGTGGCCCGCCTTGCGTAGGGTTGCCTGTCCCGTTTTTAAATAAACTCATTAATCATTTTTGAAGGGTTTGGGAAATATTGCTGTAATGGTATTAAATTATTGTTTTGTTTTTATGTGGCTTTAAATGTTTTTGAAGAATTAGATTGAGAAAAACTGGGTGTAGCTGAGGTTTCATTACCTACGAAAGTCAGCTAAATTGTTGTGTAATACAATATTATTATATCTTACCTATTAAGTTAGAAGATAAGGAAAAAAACATGATAAACACACACATAAGTTAGTCAAGTTACGCCCAAAATCATAACAGCGTAACAACAATACAATAATTGTGTTGCAAACTTGTTAGAACGTGGAACAGAGTACAAAAAGTACATAGTAACCGGAAAAAATACAACATTTTTTTTCTCGGAACAATTTCTGTCAAGTTCCTCGAAAGGTATTTAGGAAGAATCGTGATTGTTATGTTGGATAATATTGCTGATTCTTAAAAAAATATTATGATTCAGGGAAATAATTATTTTGTAAATTGAACCGTATTTTATTACGAGTAGGTACTGAAAGTTTGAACCACAATTTTGCCTTTAAATAAATCATACTGCTGATAATTTTTATATTTCTCCTGGTTTATTGGACACTAATGTTTGCTCCAAATACCCAAAAACGCTTCCACAATCGGTTCAAAAAAGTAATTCTAAAAAACCTGATATAGCACAACCCTAGAATTAGAGGGCCCAAAGCGGGACACCGCTGTCCTGCATTCAATTACATTGATAACATCACGCAAGTTCGCAATTACGATGCTAATCCGTCAATTGAGTGAGAGGTGAATACAACCCTCTGTACAGTACCTTACATGTACAGAGGACAGTACATTATGTAACCACAATGTGTCAAATCTTATCAATCGAACATTACCCTTCCACTATTGTGATAAGGTTGAAAATCTATTGAAGAAATTTGACAGATTGAGGTAGGTTGACTTACAGGCGACTGTACCTGGGGGCATCGGTTAAGTCGCCGTATGGGTTCTGTGTGGGGCTTGTTTCCATATTACGCTCATTGTTCGAAAATTGGGTAGATATTATCGATATAGATAATAAATTCAAGTACCTTTTTTTGTCTTCGCAATGGATTCACATATCTATACTAATATTATAAAGCTGAAGAGTTTGTTTGTTTGTTTGTTTGTTTGTTTGTTTGTTTGTTTGTTTGTTTGAACGCGCTAATCTCAGGAACTACTGGTCCGATTTGAAAAATTTTTTCAGTGTTAGATAGCCCATTTATCGAGGAAGGCTTTAGGCTATATAACATCACGCTGCACCTATTAGGAGCGTAGAAATAAGGGAAAATGTGGAAAAAACGGGAAAAAATATTCATCCTTGAGGGCTTTCGTTGCGTGCGCTGCGAAAACGGTTCAAGATACCAAAAATATATGTACAAAAGAATTATTCCTCTTGAAATGAGCTAAAAAAATGTCCGCGACAGTATATGTCTATCTTTAAAGATTAACTCTCTAGAACCGTTTTTATGGTAATCTTTGGTGGAAATGATTGCATTATTTGTTAAGAGTTGTATCAACGTAATAATCTTTATCCAAATAAATAAATAATAAATAATGTTGTTGATTAAGAGTATTTAATCTATACTAATATTATAAAGCTAAAGAGTTTGTTTGTTTGTTTGTTTGAACGAGCTAATCTCAGGAACTACTGGTCCGATTTGAAAAATTCTTTCAGTGTTGAGTAGCTCATTAATCGAGGAAAGCTTAGTTTCTTTTTATCCGGTGCGTCGCATAGTCTTCTGTTCTTCTTCTTCTATTTCTCTTCTATAGTAAAACGCAAAGTCCGACTGATTCACTGACTCAACATCGCACGGCCCAAACCCGTGAACTATAAACTGATTTTTCACAGAGTTCATCTTAAAGACTACTGACGCGGTAAGAGAATTTTCTTGATTCGTGTCTCCTAGGGGTTGAGAATTAGGGTTGAAACTTTGTATGCGATGATATTAATTACCGAATTAGACATCAAATCGTGTAGTTATACTCCCTGGAAATAAATAAGTAATCACGTTTTCACGATTTCCTTTTAAATTCGTGTCCTAAGGGGTTGAAATAGGGGTTGAAGCTTTGTATGGGGAATGAATATTAATTACGAATTTAGACATGAAACTTCGTGTAGTAACTCCTTGAAATAAATAAGTAAACATGTGTGTCACCATTTTTTTTAAATTTCACCTCTAAGGGGGTAAATAGGGGTTTGGTAATTTGTATAGAAGGCTTATGATTTTTGAAGAAAGTGACATGAAATTTTGAAGATAGGTTTTTCTTAGGGTGTAGACATCGCATCGCATTTTACGAAAATATACTCCTAGGGGAGTAAAACAGGAGTTGGTAGTTTGTATGAAAGTCCTATGTTTTTGATGTGTTTACCTGATGCAGAACCGCAACAGACGAGCTAAACTATAAGAGATACAAGAATGGTGCCATTGTAAAAATTTATCCACGTGATGATTTTTTTCTGCTGACATAAATAATTTGAAGATCTAGAACACCTTATCTGGATCTTCAAGAGCCTAGCTATACCTACTATAACACGTGTAGGAATGATATCTTAGCAAAAGTTGTTTAGTCTGGTGGGTTGACTTACAAAAATGAAAGTTCTGAATCGCCTCGCGTATTCAGTCGCTACCGGGCTCTTAGAATACGACATCAGATGCTTCCGATCTTTGATTTTGACGACCCCGTTGTCGCTGGCATAAGCGACATGATCCGCGTACGAAGTCGCGGGCAGAAGCTAGTCTGTTATATATTGTTTGTCACTATGTGCATACTATTCTAGTAATAAAAGTGACGTTTATTATGTGTGAAGTCTTTATAAAAATCAGAGATAGAGACAGCTTTAAGTGTTGAGTTGATTTTGCAAATTTATTCACTTCATAAGGATTATCAGAAATGTTTATTAATTAATTTGTTAATTTATGTTTTACCACAGCCTTAATAAAATAATTTAATAGAAACCAATCAAAAGCAGCTGCTTTTATAACATTTTGACTTCAAACTATTCAAACTTAGTTATTGTAAGCCAAGAATTTTGATAACAACTAGTTTCAAACCATTTTATAGAGAGTACTAGCAGAACTTTATAAGATAATATAAACCGGTTTCTGAAATGAGTTTAGGCTGAGCAAATAATTTTTGGAACTAAGTTCCTTCGTGCTTGTGGTAGGGGTATTGAGGAAATCGTCACTATAGTTAATAATCGTTTTGGGGCTGCAGGATTGTTCGAAAGAGTTACCACGGCCCTGGCTCACTAAGGGCTCCAGAAGAAACATGGTGGGTTTTCAGTCGGTAAGAGTCTGACATCCTTTCACGTTGCACCAACAGTGGGAGGGATCATTTGATGATTTTTAAACGGAAAAAATATCATAATATTTTTTGCATGTATTCTATGAATAATAGGGTTTTGTTCAGACGAGTAATAGAGGTCATAGGTATGTTATCACATTTTAGCATTTTTTTATATTAGCTTAATAAGAAACGGGGTTTTTCCTCTATATCACACACGTGGTTTTCACGGGTATATATTTTTATCGACTGATTCTCAAACGTCATATAAATCGGGGGACACGGTAGTGCCCCCACCAAAAAGAGCCCAACGAAGCGCAATGGCACTACCTACCTTTTCTCGAAGTGTTTTGTCGATTTTTTGAACCCTCATAGAGTTGGTCAAACTTTAAAACATCAAGTTCCGAATTCATTTTATCAATAGCGGCTAATCCAATTCTATTTGTAGCTATTTGTGCTCAGGCCACTAGGTATAATGTAATTTCTAGTTCTATTGTGTTGGAAATTAAACAGCCAAATGCATGAGTCTATTTTCAGTGGTATTGTACTACAGATACATGATTGTATCGTTGGTTATGTTATGGGAAACTGGACGCAGAATTAAGTAATGGACGGACAAAAATATAGCGGTCTTTTGTTGGAAATCTGGTTATCCAGAATGTTATTGCACGTTATTTTATCTAAGGAATAAGCGTGCTGTTTAGTGTAATAAATAGGTAAATTATCTAACAAAGCAAGGGCAAAGTAACTCAATTTTATGAGACACCAGACACAAACAAGTTCATGAAAAATATTGGCTTCATTTTTGTAATTTATCTGTGAATTGTCGTCACGATATTCTGAATCCAACTACAACAATTCCCCAGAGGAGTTCCTTCAAAAGAAGCTTTATTGTTAAGAAATGTCAGCTTCATAGATTAGCTTTCTTTTACACGGTACTTATAATAATTTGATAAGTGTATTCTATATCTTACATTGGTAGATTTCTCTAGAGTTTTATTTTTCTTGTCACTTTTAATTGGATGGTCGTAATAAAACGAAGTCTAGATAAAAACTACTTTTACATTACCCGCAAGCCAAAACAGACCCATAAAACCTGTCCACAAAAACCGTAAACACAATATACATAAGCCCATACAAACAGGCTAAGTCGTCCAAAGTCATACATTTCATATTCAGCAGGATTGTCCCAAAGTGGGGCCCCATCCTGCGTTATTGATATTTGACAAATAAAGTAATATATCAAACCACATTAGGGAGGAGCGGGACGTTCGTATAAAACATAATCTTGACCGATAAGGAGTAAGCACGGATGCTATTACGGTTATTGAAGGGCCTTGTGATCAATGACAGCGTTGCAAATAGCATTGGGGAGGTGCCTGACACGCTATGATTACCTTAAAATGTTTTGGACGAAGATAATATGGCGTGTAACTATATTAAGTTTTTTGACGAAAAAGACCGCAGTGCCATATTGCTCTATAGCATATTTTTAGTTCGTCATGTTTTGAAGCGAATTTACTGTTAAACTATCACTAATAGTGTATGTCTTAAATAATGAATCGCAAAAACGTGCCAATTGAAAAAAAAATTACCAATTGAAAAATATATGAAATCGAACGTGGGTCATAAATAAAACGCCTAATAATCCTTTCCGTCGCATGTGAATCCACAATACAGAATACAAAGGGGTAATAAACAGCATATTCAATCATAGGATCTTAGTCAAATGATTGATCACCATAGTCCCCATGTATTATATCTAAAGATAGCAAACATGTACACAAAATGTTCAAATAAAGTTAGGTATGACCGCGGCCGCACGCGTGGATTCTACGAAACTTGTTGACGATTCGAGAGCCCATCGAGTATCGAGTTGAGGGCCTCGCTATCGACTCCCAGTACATTAATATAAGTCGAGTGCTCACCACTAAGGATGTTTTATTGTATCGATAAAACGGATTTCGTAACATAGAGGGCTATAATGACCTCGAATTATGTGTCTGTGTGAGTGTTTTTGAGATGAAAGTGGAAGTATCGGTGGAGTCTTTATTTCTGAGGACTAGGGTTGTTGCACAAAGGATAGTAAGTTGAGGGCGATTAGTTGAATTTATGTGATCAATAGAATGCGCTTGCTCTGTATTCTTGGGGCTTTGTTCATTTTATTATCTGCAGTATTAGTATAATAGCCGCCGCGCCGATAAGAGATTTAGGAACCACTCTAGATTAATTTTTATTCAGTAAAAAATATCAACTAAATTATTGGTAGCATGATATCCCTGCTATATAATATTATAAATGCGAAAGTAACCCTGTCTGTCTGTCTGCTACGCTTTCACGCCTAGACCAGTGAGCCGATTTTGATGTAATTTGGTACAGAGATAGAATAGACCCTGAGGAATAACAGGCTTTTTATCCGGGTATGGGAAATAGTTCCCTCAGGAAGCGGGTGAAGCCGCTGGCAGAAGCTAGTACATAATATAGAGTGACCCAAAAATAAGGTTGAACACAATTCCAAAAGTGAAACATCCTTAAGCAACCCATCAATATATGTTCTTCCTTTTTAAGATAAAAACTGTGTAAATAGAACAAGTTAACAATTACATAACAGACTACACTTTATCTGCTTCACCGTTGGAAGAGTTAATCCTAAGTAAATGAAGAAGTAAAAGTAGTCCATATCTTAGTTCCTATAGTAATGTCGTTTATTTTACGACAAGTCTAGTCTAGACAAACGGGTATGGCCCCATTGTCTTCATTATCATGCTGGATTAACTTACGTACTGGGGAAATGCCAGATCTGCCTTACCTTTAAGCAGAAAGAAAATATTTAAGTTTACATGATATTATTTGAGTAGTTTTGTATATTATATTATTCCAAATTATGATAATGTTTTCTAAGCCTTCATATTTGGTCGCAGGAGCAAGTCTCTAAAAAGATGTAAATATCTATAGAACAAAGTTTTTTTTATAGCTAGTAATAGCTGTATTTCACCGAAGACAAGGAGAGAATATAATGAGCGTATGAAAATCTGACGAATTATAAAACTCCTAATCTTTAGAAGTCAATTAAATAGGGACTTGAGAATAAATTGTACAAAAAACAAAAAAAAATGTATGTTCACCATCCCAAATTGACCCACCTCGTCTCCACGTGGATAATAATTTGGGATGATCCACAAAATTATCAAAAATCTTTAGGACATAAAAACTGTTTCAGTCTCTTAGAAACTTTTACGAACTGTAAGGGACAGTACGTCGAAAATCGACCGTAAAATTATAATTTACAGCTTCGAATCCAAATCAAATAACTACCAGACTGAAAACTTGAAAGTCAATATCGATGTTAACTTGCAAAATTTTATGAAAAGAGAAAAATAATAAGAAAAGGGGACCAAACTAAGATTATTACTAATCTTTGGAACTGGTCTTTTTTATTGGGATTTTTTCAAGTTTTTCGGTTAAGAGACGCTGTAAGGAATACTCAATACTTATAAAGAATTAAAAAAGGCATATGTACAAATCGTCATAATCTGCCTAGTTTTTTCCTAACTATGTTGGAGTATGCTGCCAGTCTAACCAAAGGCAGCTGAGTCCCTACACTGCTACTGTACTTTTTTATACGCTTTTTGAGTAAGTACAACATTGTTTTTGTCGCATATACAAAGTCATGTATAAAATTCAAAAAATATGAAACTACTCATGCGACAACATTTTACAAATGTTTTGTTATTCTGAATGCCATTAGCAAATTTCAATTTTATTTTTTGTTCTCTGTTAATTATTTTTTCACGCATTGATGGAATACTTTCATATGATTGGTTTTCAAAATTTGGATCGTAAATAAAATATAACTTGCGCGGTAATATTTTTAGTGTTTAAATTGCTAACGTATTTAAATATTTTTTAAATGGACTACATTTCTTATAAACAAACATACAACATAATTAAGTTTACCCATTTGGATAAAGATTGAAACGACTACATGTTACTAGCACGGAGTAATTCAGATTTTTCGTACAAGTTTTAAGAATTTTGAATAATTAAATCTTACTTCTGTTATCACTATATCTATAAAAATCTTGCGTCCGTTACGTAGCTTTAAAGACAGACAGACAGACAGACGAGGAGATGATTTTGTTTTACGCTATATAGTAATAATATAATGATGCTGAAAGCCAGTTATGAAACGGTTTTATACAAAGAAACTTTTTTAGTACAAATATATATTATTACCGATATTGTTCGAAATTACTTCTGAGAACTGCCAGGTATTTATTTAATCCATGGATAATTTACAACGAATTCGCCTTGTATTGTTATTTTGTAAATAAATGGTATATTTTTATTAAAAAATATTTCGGATATATCCAGTTCGTTGGATATATCCAAAACATTTTTTAGGAGTGTTTTTCTGAATCACAAAGAAAAAAGAGTTTTGTTTTTAAGTTAAGGTAGGGTATTAGTAAAGGTTTTAGGTAGTTTATTATTTCAACTTAAAAAATAGGTTTTAGTAGTCATTACTTTTGGGCATTACGTTGGTTATTAAAAACCCTGAATTTTTCATTTTATTATATGTAAAGCACAGAAACTAGTTAGTACTAAGAAGTGGATAAATCGACTGCTAATAATTGCAATAAACTCTATATGGAAAAACCTCACTTATAAAAAAAGCCACAGAAAGTAATGAACAAGTGAACATAACATTTCAGTTTTAATCTCATTCCAAGCCAAGCCATTTAAAACTCATCTCTATAATTACCTCATAGCGAGTTCACAATGAAACGCTGCGATGTGATGACGGATCGTAATTGGACAGTCGTTAAAAATAATAAACTACTAAAGCATCGCTTATTTAAGTTTGAAAATATTTTAATAGGTTTTCAGCGGATTTTATGAGCTCGTTGAAAGTTTTTAGCTCTCTAGGGTACCTATTTAATCATAAGCATTTGATATAAGTAGGTATATATAAAACGAGACTATTAAATGGAATCCCAAAAGGGTTGAAATAATAGAAGTATGTGTTAAACAAATATGCAGGGTGAGTTTGATGGGATAAGTCAAAGTCAAAATCATTTATTGAAAGTAGGCTAATTAGATTAGCACTTTTTCACGTCAAATTTTACAAAGGACAGCACTCCCAAAAGCGACCCCCAATTCACCACTTCCTAGTGTTATGGTTGGAAAGAAGAAGTGGTGATGAACAAACTTTCCAACAGCACAGCAGATAGTTTGTAGTGGCAAGCGATTACGACAAAATCTACTTTATATTTTGGTAAGTTTTCCAAAACAGCTTATAACGAATTAATTATTATTTTCTCGCTATGGAAGCTAACATGTAAACATTGTCAAAAATTATATGAAACTGTCAACCAAGCTACCCGATGGGCACTCAACGTATATATTATTCACATCTTATTCCGCCAACCGCCTACTACTTATCCTGAAGCTTATAAACTCGCAGAATGATTAAAATATAAATTGCAAACACAACATGGATTAAATTAAATCTGCTTTACGTCTTTTATGTTAGGTGGGACAATTAGTAAATGTGAACTTTCAGCCGAGCCGAATCTTTTAGCCGAGGTTAATATGTTACTAAATATGCAGTCGAATCTGCAGAAGAAAAACTGCAACTGTTTTCATGATTAAAAGCTACTTTTGTCAGTCTCCTGCTGAATTGAGGCTCCTCTAAATGCATTAAGTGCGATCTTCAACTGTTATTTTTTTTTGACGATAACCGCACCATTTTCAGTTGTCAAATACGTGAATTGACTTAAGGTGAATGCGACGACTAGAAGCGGGAAATTCAAATATAAAATGGTTTTTTTATGTTTTACATAAGTTAACATTCAATATGAGGCGTGATCTTATGATTGGCGGTTATAATATCCCACAAAGTAATTTCTGATGTCCTTGTTTAACTCCGAAACTTCTTACAAATTAAATAACTCTGTAAAAAACGTTTTATTGCGCAATAAAACGTTTTTTACAGAGT
>NWSH02000210.1:4995450-5010936 GCA_002382865.2 Heliothis virescens
TACTATTACTTACACGACTTGTGAAACACAACAAGCAAAAAGCTCCTCGATTTTATATGAATGGACTTCCCTGTCTTGTCTGTACTTACAATAAAGACTGTTTGCCTAAACATGATACTTTTCTTTTCCAGCATTTACATGGTTCTCGGTGGCGAATACATCTTGGCGACGGCGAACATGGCCCATTCTCATGCCATTGTGGTCCGCGACCTCCCCCTACACGAACTACACCAGTGGTGTTGTCTTACTCACAGTAAGGCGAACTGAACGTGTACATACCATAATTTGATTGTGAATGGAATCGGTCAGCGACATGTAACGGATTATGGATATTTGAATAGAAGACTAAGAATGTTGAATTTGAAGGGCAGGTCATAATTATGTCGATTAGACTAGACATATCACACGTAGGAGCAAATATTTGGTTCAGTGCAAAACCTTTACATTCCAATGTCTTGGATTATAAAAAGATTGAATGACAAAATCAGATTTAATTGCTTCCTGAGTGTAAACAACCTTCTTCATCAAACGCGTTTGATGTAAATATTGTTCATTCGGCTTGAAAAATCTAAAGATTTCATCACATCAAAGATCAACGCGTTGATTTGATTTGAACACGTCGCGTTGGTGTTTCTGTGTTCGCTCAGTTTGTTTTTACAGTGGCGTGTTTATTTGCTTAATTGATGTAGAGTTACATCACTGTCCTCAGTTAAAGGATTTTAGGCGAATGACGAGTATTTTGAAAGTATGTACAGCTATTGGTATTATGGATTGCGTTTATATTAATGGTCGCGACCCTGCTGTTAATAAAGAAACCTTTATGCCTTATGCTAAAAGTTGGCTAAAGTTTGTACATGTGGATGTTACCAACGATATACAATATTTTGTAGATACAGCATTATAATGACAAAAAGTAAATTAAGCAGAAATGATAAATGATATGCAGAATTCTAAATTTTTAAAAGCCACTCGGCGTCAGTTTTGGAACGAGTTCCCATTGTATTTAAGGCCAAGTTTTATACCACCCTCATTTGCTAGTGATAGCGAGGCTATTGCAGTTATGAATGACTTTTACTGTGACTTGTGGAATTTTCGACAGAGCCCAGGATCAGCCTTCGGTGAGCTCAGATACCACTCTGTATCTACCCCCATAGCAGCTTCACAGAATAAACTAAAATTCGCCTTTTGCATCCTTAGAGGGAAACGAAGCTTGACGTTTGATTATTTCATCCAGGAAAACATTCGAACTTTTTAAAGCTTTGTTATTTGTTGCTAAGTTTGACTTTAATTATACTATTCAGAAGCTTGACACTTTTAAATCCGAAGAAACCTTCATGGGACACATTGAACCCACCATTCAAAAACCTTCTTCCTAGTCATTTATGGGTTCAAGTTTGATCAAGCTTTAATGGCGTCCTAGCCGATTTATCGGCCACGGCGGCTGTTTCTCATATAAGGAGATCAGCAGCTGCGCAGGACATATTATAGTGCCACAAGGCATTGCGCAGACCCACAGGTGCACTCCCTATTCCCTCACTCTCATAACCCGATGGACGCATCGACACGACCGGTGAGATCAGGCGCAGGACCGACATTAACGTGCTCTCCGATGCACGGGTGTATCAATCCCAACTTCCCAACTCCGGGCTGGCTTTTTATGAAAAGTTTTCTAAAACCACAAAGCGAATTTCGGCCCGTCCCGGGAATCGAACCGAGACCTCGTTGGATCAGCAGCCGCCTATGCGACAACTAGACCAACGAGGCAGTTTCAATCAAAGCTTTTACCTAATTAGCTGTACCCTAGAATGCTAGTTATGATGTACCACTAATATTTGGCGAGATTAAAATGAGAGTCTAGTTTTATAACGGTAATAGACATAAATAAAATGTAGATAATTAATTGCCTTTATGTATTTAATAATGTGCAGTTCACTCTGTTTAACAATCCAAGAATACAATCACAATGTTAAGCCTGAGAACTGCTGTGAGTTTAAATAGACATATATAATGATATGTTAAAGTACCAGTACCCACTTTTCTAATGGCAGTTTCTGAGGCACCTTTTCGGTGGTTTATCTATTCATTTTCCCTTTAAAAATGAAATTAGATAAACTTTCGATTAGCCCGAGACTCAGAAACCGTGCCATAAGTCTGCAAGAGGAAAGAGAAAAATACGGACGAATTGTCTTTCTTGTCACTAGAGGAGTTTGAGATTGGGATGCCTGAGAGGTCATTGTCGAAATGTGTTCGTTGATTTGCAAAAGTCTTGGATACAAAGTCACATAAACTAAGATTCATAAGCACTAAGAAATTAGACATGTTATATAATAGTAAGTTAAATCAGTCAGTTTTACTTAAACCAATACCAAAAATCGACTTCGATATAGTAAATAATCGAAGTCGATTTTGGTATCTTTTACCAGTTCAACACTTTTTGATTAAAAAGACGGAGATAAGAAAACACCAATGTACTAGGGACTGGACGTTTAAATTAGTATAATTTAGTGTAAACCGCATCCTTTGCTTAAATCCTAGGAAATTTAAGCCCCAGTTTCATAGGTTCCAATATAAAGTCCTAGATAACTATCTGACAGATAATGCCATAGAAACGTTTTTAATTTTAATTAATTTCTATCGATGAATCTGTTTTGATAGCTTAACTAGCAATTCTACCTTGAAAAAAGTCGCCGTAAGTGTGACTACTGATCTTGCGCATCACGGCCGTTCGTTGTTCATTCATCGTTTGATCAATTAAGTAGCAACATTGAGTTGTGATTGTTTTGTTGGCTCTTCATACTTAGTATAGAATTTTTAGAAGAATTAATGAGAAAATTAAGGTGCTATAGGTTTACCTCCGCTTCCGCCTCATCTCTTTCGGGGTAAATAGGCAAAATTGGTATTATTTTTATTTACTGACTTATTTTTGTGTATTCAAATTTTTCTCTTTCTCGATAGGCATATAAACCTGTTATAAGTTCATTATTATCTCCAATCACTAGACTTTTGTAGTAATTAAGTTTTATGGCTAGTCTTCCAAAGTTCGACACTTCCAGGCTTACGGGACCTTATTCTTACCAAACCAAGTGGTCATCAATTAATACTGGGGGGGGGACTTGGGGTTGTTATTTGGCGTCATAGTCCCCACACGCAAATATACGTGGGTTTGGCGGCTCGGGACCCATAAATAAGATGCAGATTTTACTACAGAATTACATAAATTCTTATACCTAAAATAGTGTCCTGCCATCTTCCAATCATATTACTTTTAACTTACAAAAAAAATCCGTTTTAGTTTTAAAATGGCAGTTTTAACCAAGTAATAATCAAAATGTAGACGTTTTAATTAATTCAAACAGAATAAAGCACGTAATGGACGTATTATTTATTTCCGCCCTCTGCGTAAATTGTTTTGGGTTCAACAAAATTAATGTTGTTCAATTAATTCTTCATTACCCTAAAAGACCAAAGATTTTATTCTTATTAATTAAAATCATTAAAATTGTATTCAATTAAACATTATCTTAACTAAAAATAATAAACTACTGTATGAGTAATTATTTTTATTTAAGAAATTCTTTATTTTATAATCTTTCACAGCTTCTAAGCCAAAATATAATAAGTCTGGACTCATTGTTTTCAGTTAAACATTGAAAAGCACGTTTTTAAGGTGCATGCGACGACTAGAAGCGGGAAATTCAAATATAAAATGGTTTTTTTATGTTTTACATAAGTTAACATTCAATATGAGGCGTGATCTTATGATTGGCGGTTATAATATCCCACAAAGTAATTTCTGATGTCCTTGTTTAACTCCGAAACTTCTTACAAATTAAATAACTCTGTGAAAAACGTTTTATTGCGCAATAAAACGTTTTTTACAGAGTTTTTTTTTTACAGAGTAAGTTTCGGAGTTAAACAAGGACATCAGAAATTACTTTGTGGGATATTATAACCGCCAATCATAAGATCACGCCTCATATTGAATGTTAACTTATGTAAAACATAAAAAAACCATTTTATATTTGAATTTCCCGCTTCTAGTCGTCGCATGCACCTTAAGGGTAGCAATTTCATTGCTGGTTATGGTTTTACTATCGTTATAGTTAAATGGGGCAATTAGTTATTCTACTATCTCAAAAGATCCTTAAATGCAAGTAATCACGTCCCAGAAACCCCCCATCAAAATCACCTGTCCACTTATTAACCGAAAAACAACTAAGCATTAAATCTCCAAGCAGTTCTAAAGCCATGTTTCTTTCGCAAGATTTCTTCATTGCGTGTACACTCTCATGGGTAGTGAGAATAACTTGATGGGAAACTTCATCTCTAATGTAAAAGTTTGTTGGAGCCGGCGGGTGTGTCAAAAGTTGCCTTTCTGATGCGTGCAACGACCATACAGATCCGATCTAGCAAGTTGTACACTTTTGTCCCAAGAACGGTAATTGAAAAGTTGACTATTTGATACTTGTGGATTAGTGTTTGATGGGAGATTGATAATTGATTGTCGGATTGGTTGTTTGACGTGCTAAGGGGTTGTTAAGTAGTTATGGTTTTCGTGTAGTTTGTAGTCGTATTTATGAGGTTTAATGAGTAGGTATGTAAGGTTTTGTTTGTGTAGCAGATACTGGTATGCTATATTTTTGTGTGTGTGTAAATAAAATTGAATTCGCTTAGCTGGACTTAATCAATTGCAAAAATGAACATACATAGGAAATGAACATACATTCTGAACCTAATAAAAATAGCAACATCCCAAAATATTTAATTTAGCTGCAATAACCGCATTGCAAAAAATAATTTCACAACCGCAAATTCCGCGCAACCAACATTTTATTTCAATAATTTTTTTCAAAGCGACTGTATCGATGCAAACACAATACATTGCTGCTAAAAGGTCGGGGGTTTTCTACGCAACGTAATTTCCGTCAGCAATAGTCCGTGTACTGGCGAAATTCCGCCAATCGACGATATTAAGCGGACCGCGGGTCAGCCCGTGAATGTATGGAGTTGTCTGCACCGAATGTGGCAATCGATATGATGGACTGGACTTCTGTGCCTACGTTAGTGATGAAAGTTTGGAGTAATGAAAAAACTTCAAGTGATTTTAGGGCGAAAAAGTTGCGATGCTATTTTGGGTAGTGCCATCTCAGATAGTCTTTATTCATTTGGCATTATGATTTATTTATGTTAAATGATGCATGGTCCAGGCATTTACAATTCTCATTTACAACCGCTACAAAAATATTTAAAAAATATATAGACATTCCTCAACATTAAAGACCTTTTCCTTTTTTCAAACAATAACCCAAAGTGTAAAAGACCTTCTGCCAATACAGAATAATTCCCATCTCCGTACATTCAACCCTCCAGAGCGGTGTCGGTCCAAAAGATCCCCCAATACAATGTTTTATCAACCCGAAAACAGTCGAAACGCTCGAATCTGTCTGCTCTGTTTAAAAATGTAAAGCGGGGCCGTCACTGCAGCTTGAAAGGCAGGAAATGCATTTGCAAATTAGATTTCAACCCCCCCGCCGCCGGCGTTATCGTGTCTTCAAACCACTTGTCTTTTAACCTCCGGTCATGTACGGGGATTTCGGGTGTTTCATCCCGATTTTTATTCCGACTAAACTGAACTCAATTTTATTTTGGATATTTCGAATGCGATGCTCATAACCGTGGATATATTTACGATTCAAGTTTTTTATTGCATTTAATTTATTTGATACTATAAAAGTCAATTGCAACCTAACGTGACTGCGCTAGCATTGAACAATACGTGAGAAAGTGTTAGTGCTTTCACATAAAATAAAATCGAGTATTTACCAGCAAAATAAAGCCGAATACGCAAAAATTGGAACACGAATATTCAAGCTAAAACCAAAACACGCTTTTTCCGTGTATTTTTAATGTTTTTCTCCCCTGCTAGTTGTAAACAACCGGTCCATGTATTAGAAAAAAAGCGCCGGGAAACCGGTTTAAACTGGTGGTTTCCCGTTCACACTCGATTTGGCAAGGAAATTGCTGCGTCTAGCCGTCGATGCCGAGTTTACATGCGCGTCCAGACTGCACAATCTCGTTTGCTACAAACAATTGAAATAAAAAAGTTAATTCGTTCACAAGATTTTGTGCAAACTTTGTCTAAGATTTCGCGGTGAATCGAATTAGTTGAGAAAAGGAATCATTCGAGTTTAATCGTGGTGAAAGATGTTTGATTAAAACTTTTACTTCAACACGTTTTCTAAATTGACGAACAAATACAATAAATATATTTATTTATTCGAACATCTGTGTATCAAGTTTATACGAAAATAAGGACCTATAAACCCTAGGACACACAACGTATTCTAGTACCAACTTAAACAAATTGTTATTACATGTATAAAACTGATAGAAACAAGTGAATACCGTAAATGGAATCACAATTTGTTTCAGTACACTAGGGTCGCCAGAACTTAGACAATATTTTCCCTACATTTGTATTTTATGCGTCTGACTACAATGTAATTTTGTATTTACGAGTAAAAAGCAGTCCAGATTTGTTTCTAAATTGTATTGAAGGAAATTGTTTCTTGTATTGTTATTCTGGACACGTTCAAGACCACGGGTTTGTTGGAAAGTAGAACGGTCTAATCTAGTTGTAACGAATACTTGGTGCATATTGATTCCTGTTCACTAACATGGAGATATTCGTGGTTACGTTACATTTTAAGTACTTTGTGTATTTTATTTCTGAGGATTTTTTGAAGATTTTTAGCCCATACATGTTTTTAGTAGCGGTTTCATCAGTGTCCCACGGGGACTATTCCACGCGCCCGGATAAAAGTAGACTATAGCCTTCCTCAATAAATGGGCTATCTTAAATTGTTTTTTTTTTTGCAAATCGGTCCAGTAGTTCTCGATACTAGCGCGTCTAAGCAAACAATGTTAATAAAATTTAATTTTTTACTTTGACTAATGTTTGTACAAATTAATTTGGAATATTTTAGAGCATCAACAACTGTGAGCCATAAAAAGGTTCCGTAGATAGACTAATATGTATAATTGTCTCCATAGTTCTCAATATTACAAATACCCATAAACTTTATTGTCTAAATCCAATTTCGTTTATTAATCACTAACCCTGTAATAACCCTCGCAATTTCAATACCCTAACAAAACGAGACGAAGCGATCGCTGCACAGTGGTCTCGAATATTTCATGGCGGGCCAAAAGGGTTGGCATAACGTAACGGTCCACTGTGCCGAATCTAATGATAATGTAATTAGTTCGAAGTCTGATTTCGACGGGTTTCTGGCTGTGAATAAAAACTGTTAGGCTGTCTGTCCAGAGAGCGAGTGCCAAATGCTGATGACTAATTCGATAATTAGGTACGACTGTAGGTTTGAATTGGTGTTTTTTTTTCTATGATTTTCTGGTGGTTTGTGTTCTCAGTGCGTGTACTCGAATATATTTTCCAATGAGGAACTAATTATTTTTTAAGAACTTTGGTAGGCATGAATTTTTTGTACATTAGAAAAACTGAATACAATTTTATATGCAGTGCGTATATTGTATATCAAGCTTTATATTTTAAATTTAAAGCAAGATTTGAAGCTAACCATCTCCCACACCTACCCTCCCATAATCACTTATCGATCAACTAAACAACTTAGTGGAAATTTTCTTAAAATTAAACGTCATCTAAAACTAAACAGCGTGAAATGAGTGGCGTCGGGTAATTGGTCATATTTACTTGAGTGGCAACAGTTAGAATGGAAAAATTGCCCAATTACACGGGAAAAAATTATATCGGTTACCCTAGTAGGTGTTTAATTGGGTAAGTAGGGGGAGGATGGGGAAAAGATGCTCATTTTCGTAGAAATTAACGGGGAACATCAAAGCATTATAAGCAGAAACCACAAAAGATCGGGTTCTTTGATATTTTTCGACAAAAATAGATTTCGTTTTCGATAGAACCATGTTGTCGTTTTCCTTTCCGAATATTTATCAGCGTCTCAATAACAATAGTTTTTTTTCTAATATCTAAGGAAATGATCTCGATATAAATTATAACGAGAAATCTTACGCGCCACGGTTTTTCAGCAATCCCATATAACACACACACCAAATCATCCGTTGTCTCCGACCCACTACAAATGTTATCTACCAAGAACCTTCACTACCTTCGCCAGTTCAATAACCTTCCATAAACCCAAACAAATGAAGTAGCAGTGTTAACGACGAGGAGAAAGGGGAGAGACGGGCTATGGTCACACGACGAAGTGTTCAAGGGTCGGGGGCCGAGAGGAGAATCGGCAATAAGTGCAACCGTTACTGCAGGCAATCCGGTGGAATGGACTCAGCACTGATTTATAAACGGATAATGGATGCTGGAAGTGTCCCTTTGTCAGGGCATATTTGTAAGTTATTGGTAGGCGTGGCTGGGTAATTTTGGACCTATTGTGTTATAGTTTCTTAGAATTTACCCTGGTGAATCTTAGCTTGGATGCTGAATCTGCCCTGAACACAATAATAATTGTCTTAATTTAAAAATAGTTTTAAATGGTGTGGTTTTAAATAAAATAAAACTTATAACATTTTTAATGAAAGTAGAAAGTACAAGCCTTTGCTTGAACCACCGTTACGCAGTAAATTAAAGCTGGTACAGACGCCAGCACACCAAGCTACCTCAATCTGTCAAACTTCTTCAATAGATTTTCAACCTCATCACAATAGTGGAAGGTTGACGTTCGATTGGTAAAATTTGACAGATTCGGGTAGGTTGAATTTCAGTCGTCTTTACCATTGTAACATTTCCTTCTACAGTTGAATAAAGTATTGATCAGTCTGCGTGTAACATCATTACGTGTATGGGGTCATCCGTTACCTGTAAATTAATTATTTAGTTGTGTGCTAGTAATATTTTTGACTGCTACGGGGATTACACGGGATGATTGATGTTGCTTTCAAAAATGATTGATATCCCTTCCTATTCATACTTTGAGGGTGACAATGTGAGACTTACGTGACCAAACAAGCTGTAGATAGATGTAGAGTGTAGAAAGTGCCCCAAGATTAATTGAAAATCACTTATTTCTTCTGTCACAATTTGTAATTATTGAATGAAAATTCAATTACATAATGCCACGTGGTCTCTTTTTTTCTAGTATTTTTATAATAGTAACTGCAACTATATATTTCAGATGTATTCAGTAGATATTAGATGATTTGTAGCACAAAGACCTATCACAAAAATAATATAACGTGTTTCAAAATGTTCGAGGGAAAAGTAGCTAAGGCACATCTAGAGAAACATTTCATCGATAGTTAGAAAATGGCGCATCCACCGCGCTTGCGCTCCTCTATTAGAATCTGCAACTGGATATATTAGCTCCTCCGATTGTCTACAGTCTAGCCTAGCGCAGCAATTGTCTATGGCCGATCAGCTGCGTCGGCTGACCGCAAAGTTGAGTGCTTCACTCCCATAAGTTTCAATGATATTACACTTTTGAAGAGTTCCAAGGGCTCGTCGATAGCCAATACTGCTGTCAAGTGGCTTGCGTATTGAAAAAGTTAGATCTGCAACGTAGGCAATGATATCGGCGAATGTTTTACATAATATTTTAAACCGGATTTTTCAGGCATATCCACTATTTCCTGTCACCGGATAATATATGACCCACGCCGAACACTCGCGGCTCGGAGCTTCCTGCATACGTAATGTCATACATATTTCATAGTATAGAATTATTTATAATTAGCAGCGTAGTAATGCATTCGTCACGCAACGATAACAAATGGACGATAATATTAAAACCAATTTAATATGATAATCACCACGACAAAATTAATCGTTCACCTATAAATAGTGTCGTAAATACGTGTCGTATCATACGCCACCTCAATATCGCGGTTATAATAATGAAATATTGTCGGACGTACGGCGCCGGACAAAAACAATTTGTCGGCCCCGCTGCAGGAATGTCGATAATTAAAGCAACCTGCAGCTCGCTATTTCAGCGCTCGATCGACAGACCCATATATTTTGCTTTCATTTTCTTTTTAATCCGTCCGGCTATGAATCCATTCCTTCCCCGTATAAATTACTAGCGCCGCCCGATAGAGACTTCATCGATATCGGTGAAAATCAACCACGATAAATCCAACGTCTATAGGTTATAAAAAATGAGTGGAACGGGAGAACAAGAGGGGCTCACAGCGGTATCGATAAAAAAAATAAATGGTGCCACCCGTCTTCGGCGTGATATGTTGGGATTAAGCAAGGAACATCAATAAGTAGCTTTCAAAATTCCGCGCACACCGGTACACGAGAGAGGCACGGGAAAAAATTGAAAGGAGACTCAAATATGTCGTCTGAATATTAAAAAGCAAAATACTGAATAATGCAGCGGGTGAACTGCGAATGATATAAGAGTGTAAGACGATTGGTGGAGCTATTTGCAAGCCATTAGTGATGATAAAGCGTAACGGAATTTCGTACAGACGACTTTTTACGAGAACACCCGGCCTTTTTTGGTTCAGACATCATTATATTCTTTTCCGTGTCCGTCATATATGGAATTTCTTATATCTAGTAATCTTCGTGTTCGTTTCGGAATGGACTGGTTTTTTATCTGTATGGAGAAAGTTATTATTTTTTATGTTCGAAGCTTCGTCACGTTTTTTATAATAATGATTGTAAGCCACTGCGTAAGTAATGTATGTATGTGAAATCTTTTTTGTCTTATCCATATTACTGGATATATTTATTTTTAGAAATCGAGGTTTAAATCGATTACGGTAGGTACGGTCAGCGTCAAAAGTAGCTGATCAAATCAACATTTTTAAAAGTGCCTAACAACGTCTAGGATCATAATTTCTTAACAACACAAACGCTGAAATTTGCTTAGCATCCTAACCTTCAAATAAAGTAGATGAGTAGACCTGTAATTGACGACTCGGTATTTAGCAGTTTTGAAAATTTAGATTTGTTCAGCTACTTTTGATGCTGACTGTACTTAATAATTGTTTTAATAGAGATCCAACATTGTTTTGAAAAAAGGAAAAAACAGGTTGTAGGTATTTTTGTTAATCTACATAAAATATAGGTAGCGTTGATATTGAGAGTTTATATGCAGTTACATATATTAAATGATCATAGCATGTTTTTTGGAAAGAACCAGCTTATTTAAATTGTTTTTTTTTTGTGTCATATTAATCTATTGCTTTATCACAACGTATATTATAATTTAAGACTGCTATTTGGTACCCAATGGGCTTCAAACAAATTTCCGGCAGCTTATTTTTCCTTAAAAACAACATGGACGTCGAAATGAAAAAGTGTTTTCTTTCTCACAATTTTACAGTGAATTATTAAAAGCTGAGCGGTATTTTTACATCTGTGTTTAAATTAAGGTATTTGTGCGTAATAAGAAAAAATAATGTAAGTATCGTCATTTCGCTGCTACTGAAAAGCTTGTAGAGAATATAAGTGGATCACGGACCTAGATTGGATATAAGAAATGACCAAGGTCATGATATATGAAAGAGAGCCTTAAGTTTAGGCACGCCTAAGTTTCATCAAACTATAACGAAACATCATTTTAACCTTCTATCTACCGCTTCTATAAATGGGGTAAAAATTCGCATAAATTATGACTACAAGATTCTCAGGACATAAAAATACAGACCTATGTTTGAGGTTATATATAACTTTTACCCAATACCCAAAATCTGTAGTAAGTAAAATACATGAGATGGTCATTACTAGGGATAATCCCAAGCTAAGTGCGACGTGAACTAAGGGATTGCCTTAAGCATCCGATAGATTTCCATTTTGCGCACCCGATTGTATATCTTAATCACCGTTGGAGCCAATGAAAAACACTCTCCTTTATTATTCAATAACAGGCTTTTAGTCTTGCCAGTTTTATTTTAAAGGATAATTTATTTTTTATTTTTATTTTACGCTTATTTCGTTTTAGTAATAAAATTTAGCTCGAATTGTAAATTATCAATTTTATATTTAAATGTTTTTATGAGCTAAACTTTTATCATAAATTAGTGTTCATTCTGGTTAATGTGAATAATTAATAGTGTGTGTGCTAATCACTAATGCAGAGTGAATATTCGATAGCACTTCTATAAATTGCATTATATTTAAATCTGCCATCGTTTTTACAAAACCATACTGAAAAGCTGCTCTCTTCTGCTTTAAGCATCAAATTAAACTCTCGCACAGAACTTCCTTTACCAAGCAATCTGCGAACACAATACGACAAACAGCACAAAACATGCTTCTTCTATAATGGCCACATCTCTGTATAACGACCCAAATGGGCATCAGGGGGCAACTTTTTTACCTTCCCATCTGCCGTCACAAAGGCAAACACTAAAGACAAAATAGGTGTTGGAATTTTCGCTCGGGAAATGCAATTTTCGACAATAAACTGCACATGGCCCGTTAGACATAGTAAGTGGTGGTTGTAAACACTACCAGGGACTATTACGTCGCTTTTATATTCACACTTAAGTTTATTGAATGCACGCTTACTGCAGTTTTAAGTGATAGTGGTGGAGCGCCTTATGGGCCTCCTAAAGATGCTTCTAGTCTTCTTAGTGTTAGTGGTGTTTCATTAGAAGTTATTTGTGTTTACTTTGTAGAAGAAGATAAAAAGGGGGTTAATTAAATGTAGGGGTTTTTAATGTCTCTTTTATTTAAGGGATTTACAACCCCATGAATAGGGTCTCTCTCTTTAATAGCAAAGGGTATACTCCAATTTTTGAAGGTGTATACAAATTGTCAAGCCTTCTCCGATTAATCCGAAATCAACGGGATCCTAATCCAAAATTAATAACACAAGTGAAGCAACCTAGCACAAAGTCCCCGATATATCTACCCGGCGTATGTACTCGAGCGGTTCACATCAAAATTTGTCCGATCTCGTTTCACAGCGGACCTTAACACGAGCCATTTAATTTACTAACAATTAAACGAAGGATTTCCTAGGGTCCTTCACATATCATTAACTTTTTACAGTGCGACGCCTTACAAATTTGCTTAACACTGGCAAATGATGGACGTTTCACATTAAGGATTGGTCAGTGGTTTTCTTTTGTTTACCCTTTGAATAGAAGGATTAATTTTTGCTTGACTAATTAGTGTATGAATGGAAGAATAAGTTTAGAGTTAGATAAATTACCAAATGCTGACAGGCGCTAAAAGGGTAGTTAGGAAAATTCGTTATTTTTGAATCATGATTTATTTTTTGAATGTATAAAGAGCTGAGAAAATAGCAAGCTTTTTAATACTGAAATGTAATTTAAAACTTGGCAATATTTTTGAGGTACTTTGTTTATATCTGGTATTGGCACGAGATGGAGCCTAGCTGCCAGGTCTTGGCACTGCCTCTTGGCAAAATCTTTATTTACACTGCATAAAATATCTGATACGTAAAACAAATTCATTGCAGTATACACAAATTTTTGTTATTCATGGTGCTAAAGTATCTTAATGGTTCCTGTGTAGTCAAAAATACAAGTATTTTTCTTTTCTTGTTAAAAATACAACCGATTTCATAATCGACTAACTAACTCTACTCAAAAGAATCATCCAAATCTTTTAAATACTACGACAATAATACAACATCTTACAGTGCACAGCAAAAACCCAAGATCAACTTCTCGATGTTTCCACCAAGAAAAACTAAAGCAAGAATAAGAATACAAGCGACGACGATCGATCATCAGTTACTGTCGCCAACAAAAGTGCTTCACTAATAAAAAAAATTAAGCCTATTACCGATCGCAAATCGCAGCTTATGTCGCATTATTGTACCGTCGCGTACAGCGTCGTACAGTCAAGATGTGTATTGCTATTTATTCGCGTCGACTCGGACAAACAGTGGCCTAATCGACGTTACAGATTTACGATGCGATTCCGGACGACGGATTAAAATGGCCGCGCGGAAAATGTATATGATGCGCTGTTTTCTAAGCACTTGTAAAGAATTAAGTATTTATTTAAATATTCTGTTTCATGTTTGTTATTAGTTTTAAAATACAATTTATAAATTACGTAATAAGCGTATTTAGTATGTTTTATAGAATAAATTAATTATTAATTAGTACGTTGAACATCGATTGCTGTGGAAGTATGGATGTCAAACAAAATATTGCATTACTGTTAAAATACTATAACATGCCATGATTCGTTGATTTTGATTAAAATAATCAGTGCAACCTACTATTAAGTCCACTACTCTCAATTAAATAAATCGCTTTTTGGTGTTATTTGTTGCAACGTATATTACTGTAGAGGTTAATAATGTTACCAGGACCATTATTTAATTTGAATGTGATATCAGGTGTCATATAAAACGGAATTAAACCACTATTTTGTGTTTTGTAAAATGTTACCGGTTAAACTTAATGGTCCATCATTTACATGCAGTCAAATTATTATTTGGAATAGTTTATTATTGGTTGTAAGTATTTTTTTTTTCTGTTCTGTATGTCCAGTCAATTTTGCCAGACAAACTACTTAAATACCGGCTAGACGCTTTCATATATTTTCAGCTTCATGTACGCTAGGAAACGGCTGCAGGCCGGTTTAATTATCCACATTCCGGGTGGACAAATTGTTCGCCCGCTACGTCCCCGGATATTAATTTCGATACATTGTCCCTACCAGGGCATTGAAGCGACGACGATTATTTCCAAACGAGAGACTAGCTTGAAGCACAGTTGGCGGAAAAAACGGACCGTAATATCGTACGGGGCGGAATTTTGCATGGCACAAGTTCCCACATAAAGTACCGTTAATTATCTCTATTAGAGCCACGGTTATTTTCGCGATGTAATCTGACAAACGGTAATCGGAGCTCACAAAGCTTGGGCGGCAAATGTTTCCTCTGAGATATGTTTTAGATAAAGATTATTTATACAGTGTCTTATTTTACAAATCCAATTTCCGCGTGAATACACGGGGCGGTTGTAAATAACACAGACAAAGCTTTGCCGGAATCGCGCACCGTTCGATACATTATGCAGACCACGCTCCGTTGCGCCGAGCAATGAGCTCTGTAAATATACCAGGCACAACTGAATCGCCCATTTTTTGTTTCTATTTCTTTTTTTACAGTTTTTGATATTCTAATTTCGAATTTTCTCGGCATTTTGCTATTAAAAAGATGCATTTTAAACTTAGATAAATGACACAATAGATTATCCCTAAGGGTCGAAATGACCTACTACTCAAAACGTCAAAATTATCATCTAATGATATATAAGACTTGAGTAACATCCTACCAAATAAGATAGCTTTTGACAGCGTATGACACTCGTTTGACAACGAGGGCATTTGGCGGCTTGAATTTGGCATGTTGATAAAAACATTGCCATCTTGTTTTATCGAATACGAGTTCCTTTTTGCGGGACTGGGATGGCATTACAGTTGTTGATTTCTGCTAAAATACTCTTTATCTATGTACTTCATTAATCTGAGAT
>NWSH02000210.1:5013160-5025109 GCA_002382865.2 Heliothis virescens
CTTAGATAAATGACACAATAGATTATCCCTAAGGGTCGAAATGACCTACTACTCAAAACGTCAAAATTATCATCTAATGATATATAAGACTTGAGTAACATCCTACCAAATAAGATAGCTTTTGACAGCGTATGACACTCGTTTGACAACGAGGGCATTTGGCGGCTTGAATTTGGCATGTTGATAAAAACATTGCCATCTTGTTTTATCGAATACGAGTTCCTTTTTGCGGGACTGGGATGGCATTACAGTTGTTGATTTCTGCTAAAATACTCTTTATCTATGTACTTCATTAATCTGAGATTTTAAATGTTTTTATTTTTAATCTTTTTCAATGGTAAATAAATTGCTTTTAAGCGGTACGTAATAAGAGTTCTCCAAAAATAAATTAACTGGGGAGGTTGTTACATAGTCATGAATTTAGAAATCCTCAAGTACATGGTTTTCTAATCTTGTTCCACGAATCTAATTTACTTATAATTATAATTTACAATATAGGCAATAGGTATAGACGTCAGTGACCCCGGTGGAGGATAAAACACCGAAATTACAACACGAACGTTAAATATCGATTAGAATATCATCTATCATGTCCTGATCCACATTAAATCGTTTTCTCCCAAAGAAAATACATAAACAAATCTAATTCATTTATTTCTCTCCGACATCCGTTAGCGCTATCGGCTTCACGTTTTCTACGCCATTAATTTCGAAAAAACCAGTATGATATCTTAACTGGGTCCCCCTAACATAAAGCACAGTGTTGCAAACGCGTTATCCGGGGGAAAAAAGCAGTAAAGCCGTGTAGCGTCAGTGTAGTCGCAATAACAACGAGAACACGCCCATGCACTCCTTATCATGACAGTCGAAAGGCACTTTTTCATTTTTCTTTTGTTCCCGCTACTCGTGTTTTTTGTTAGTGTGCACGGCTGTCTCTAAGGGCAGCCGGCATAGTGGAAAAGTCATGTGATTTAGAGACGACAAAAATGTTATATTCGTAACAGTGTGCCTGTGTGCGTTACTTGTGGCTTTGCGTGACATATTTTCTTAGTGTCGAGGATGACAAATGGCTAGATAAATCACAGAGAGCGAGCTTTTCTTTTAAAACTTTTATTTCTTCGTATATGTTACAAGTTTTTGTGTTTACGTCTGAACGCCTCATTTATTATGACGTTCTATCTGTGCGATGTTGAGAGTTACGTTCAACAACATTTTCATGGATATTTTAGTTATTTGATATTATGTTATTATAAGTTTTCAATAGTACTTTTTATAACATGACGTAAACAAAGTTTAATTTGGGCTTTATTTAACTATGCAATTTTGTATCTGTAACCCATAATGAATTTTATTTAAATAGCCAGTATTTGATACTTGTTTTGCAACAAGAATTATGAACATTACAAATAGCAATATCGCCAACAATTAATGGTAATCTCTTATCTCACATCTTCGAATTCACAGAATACGAAAACGCCTTTACGATAAGTATTCATATAACCGAACAAAGATAAAGAGTATCAATCTACCAAAGTCTGGCAAAAACGCAAATTTCCGCCGGCGCCGCTCCTAAAGTACTTTACACTCTGAATTTTGGTCTTTCAACTCTTCATAACAATGCTAAAATGTCGCCACAAGTTAAATAGGAGAATACATGCATGTATAAATTTCAGTGCAAAATAAACTGAATCTTGAACTGTAGGAATTAAGGTTTCAAATAGCAAGGCAAATGTGTCTTCAATATTATTAGTTAAAAAATAATTGCCGAATTATTTTAACAGAAACTACATGCACACAATATACTTCACTTAAAACCTCTTTAGACTACTGTGATTTAAAATTTTATTTCACTGACAGATAACAGATGACAAATCTTTCAAGAGTAAAAATGTAACTTTTAGTTTATTGTAATAATTATAAAAAAAATATTTAATAATGTACAGGGGCGCTTATCAACGTGGTATGATTACTATATTTTATAGTATTGGTTCTAATCCTTTGGCCCTCTGGGACACAGTAACTCGAGATGGATACGTGTCGAGGTTCATAGATAGCGATATTAAGTCAATGGTAGTCGAAATAGGTGGAACTAATGTAAGCACAACATACATGACCTGCCCCAAAGGCAATACAGTTTTGGGTATAACAATGCCGTTTTTAATCATGGTTGTTAAGAACCTCAGAAAATATTTTTCCTTTGAAGTCACTATACTGGATTCTACTGAAACACGTAGAAGATTTCGTATATCAAACTTCCAAAGCTCTACGCAAATCTTACCACTCTGTACCGTGATGCCAATTGCTCTAACAGAAGGCTGGAACCAAATACAGTTCAATTTAGCTGAATTCACTAAACGGGCGTACAAAGTACAATTCGTGGAAGTACTAAAAGTGAAAATAAATGCTAACATAAGACTAAGACGGATATATTTTGCAGATAAACTTGTTCCAGATGAAGAACTACCCGCAGAGTATAAACTGTTTTTCCCTTTACAACAGAAGTCAATGACAGCTAAGAAAAAAGCAATACCAGTCTTGAAGCAAAAGCCATCCCCTGGCAAACAGCCACAGATGAAACAGTCACCGGAACAAGCAGACCAGGCACAGGAACAAGAAGCACAATTACAAGACCAAGAGGAAAAGCAGCTGTCATCACAGGTAATAGAACCAGAAGAACAACTGGTGCAGACAGTACGGCATAAACAAACATTTGAAAACGTTGCCGACAGCAACAACGACGACGACGACGATAAAATACCGGATATCAAAAAGAAACCTGTTGGTTCTGTACAAGTTCTTAAAAACGTTTCAACTATTCAAGATTTGAATAGGATGGATGAGAGAGATTCAAACGTTATGGAAGTGGCACAAAAATCTCGTCAAATGCTTGCTTCGCAGACAGCTATTAACCGAGTTGACGAGGATCCATTTTTGGAAGTAACTAGTGAAGGCGATGCGATAGGAGCGCCTGTACCAAGTATAATTGCTGCTGTTGAAAACACAAATACAACTGGATACGAGGAAGATCGTGATGGTATTTCGGAACTTATTGATGAAATTGAAGGGTTCTGAATATGTGCCCGTGAAACTGGATATGGTCGTTTAGTTTTAGAAATGAGTAGGCTATTTATTTAATTTATTGTACTTTTATGGATAATTGTTTTAGTTTTACTTTTAGTCATACGTTGGAAGATAAAATAAGTCCAGTTCTTTATATCCCTAGTTCGCGTGAAGAATAAATTAATTTTAGTTTTGTTAATTTAGTTAAACTAGTCTAGGAATACTTTTTGCGTTGTAGTTGTTTTATTTATAAAACTAATTGTGAACATTTCTATTAAGTGAAGTCTTATTTAAATACATTTTTGTTTAACCATATGCCGCATTTACTTTTTAAAAATGTTTAGGATATACGTCTCTGAGATAAACGCTATATAGACAGGCATAAACTACTCCATAACGTTAAACGGATATATTTTAGAAATATCAGTAAGCTTAAAATGAAAAGAAGCCATTATTTGTCAAACTGAAGTGGTGTACAACCGTTCAATATGCAAAAGCGGCTCATAAAATCGTGCCATAGTAGGTTGTTGGCATCTCTTTAATAGTTTATGTTCTGGTCTATGGCGCGAAATTCCGCCCATTATTTAGGGGTGGCCCCTGTCAAACTGTCGGTACACACATCCGGGAATTCATGGATAACTGCTTATGGTACATACTTATTCTAACGCTTTTGAGCTCGAAAGTACGTAATATCGCTTAACTGAGAGCGAAAAGTGAACGCTGAATTAGGCTATTCACACGTGAACGCTATGCCTTATTTTGTGAATGACTTTATTTATATTTGTTTTGTTTTTTCCATGGAGAAATAGTCTTTGTTTTCTTTTTAGGACCCGTTTAGCAAATTTACTGGAATTGTGAACTTTATACATGATTTAAGATTAGACGTTTGGTATTCTTGCTGTAAAAATAATCAGTTCAAAGATAAATTGAGAATGGTTTTATAAAGAGTTTTTGGGCTGAAGAGCACTTAATGTTTAAAAGTATCGTAAAAGAAATTATAGATCAGGATTACAGCTGATTAAGAGTGACGCTCAGTTTCATAGATAGATAGATATGCTTTATTAGGTACACCAATTTTTACATTTTTGATCTTAAACTACTTATAAAGAAGGTGACATAATGGGCGGTCTTATCGCTAAGAGCGATCTCTAGCTCATAGGTGTCAGATAAACTTCTAGATACCTATCTGACAGATAGTGCCATTTAAATGTTTTTAATTTTAATTACTTTTCTTTGCCAAATGGTTATCTAGAACTCTATTTGAAACCAGTAAAACTGGCCGAGATAATAATTTTACAAATAGCAAAGTACATATTTATAGCTCAGTTGATTAAACTTATCCCACAATAATTCAGGACTGGTGCCTTACATTATAACTCTAAGCAATTTGTACTGAAGATAATAGCTTCTTCGTTCTCCCGACAGATGTCACTGTTGTTAGCATAAATGAATATTAAATATTCTGGTTAGAGCATAGTTATACTTGTCATCCTACAAGTATTGGCAGATTGGGCTCTCTGCGGATTTCTATAACCTATCTATCCTTTGTTTTGTGAATTGAGATTGAATTTTGACAGAAGTTATATGAATAGGATAGATCAGGTTCTGAAAATTCAGGATATGCCTTGCATTAATCAATTTCGTTGGATAATTAAGATCACTACGAATATATTCAGGATTCAAATATCATTGATAAGCTTACCAGTGTGACCTTTTTATGTGACGTCAGTGGTTATTGCAGATTTCCTGAGTAATTTACCTGAAAAAAGAAACGTACATTTTTAATTTTGGCTTCAATTACTATGAAAAAAAATGAGAAAATGTACCATTGCACATTTTCAATTTTTTTGACAATCGGGAAAAAATATAAAATATTGACATGAAAAATTAAATATATTTTTTTATAATTTATATAACATACCTAAATATAAACAAAAATCTCACGACACAATCTAAGTGTATACTTACATGTATCTTTAGACATACTCTGTATGTATGTTTTGTATATGTGTATATACAAAATACATGATCTCGTACATATTCGCTCAACATAAACGTTGGTAATAAGTTACCGTGGTGTAGCGGACGATAAATCACGTAGCGATGTTACTGCTACGATTGGCCTCGAGTGTAAGTGATGAGCGATTTTCAAAATATACAATAAATCTCCAGAATCCTTGGTAAATTTCTTCAAAAAAATATAGGACCTCCTCTTCTATACTAATAGTTTATTTATTTATTTATTATCTTACCAAACAATATCATAACAGGCTTACGCCCAATGCGATAATGTGGTACTAAAAATAACAAAACTAAGTTATTAAGAGGAAAAAATATTTGGTTGTTTGTACAGACTGCGCATCAAGTTACCACAATCAGTCAAATTTCTGCAATAGATTTTCAACCTTATCACAATGGAGGTAGGTTAATGTTGGACTGGTAAAATTTTACAGATTCGGGTACCGTGACCTGCTGTTGTCTGAACCCACCCTAAGGGCTCAGAAACTACTGAACCGATTTGAATAATTCTTTCACTATTGGGTAGCTAGACTATCCCTGAGTAACGTAGGCTATATTTTGTCCGGGTACGGGAAGAAGGTTCCCCGGGACACAAGTGAAACTGCGGGAAACAGTTAGTAAAATAATTATAATTGTACGTGAGAATATCAAATAAGCATTTGTGTCCATTTATTTTAAAGTTTTAGGTAAAACCCGTAAGTAACCTAATCATAATTAACCCAAATGAAATGATATTCTTCAACGCATAACATGTATATTATTGCATTAAATTACTAATTATTATTAATGAAATCTTTTCTCACGTTTCTGTAGCAACAGTTATGTCACACAAGTAATTAAAGTGGCCATAATAAACCTTTCAAAATGGAATATTGCGCAGTAAAAGTTATAATAACGAGTAATTATGAGAATAAGAGCCGCGCTGCAAATAGTTTAGTTTTAAAATAAGGAGCGTCTGTGCAGAGGTGCTATTTAAGTACTATAACTCGTAAATTATTCCACATTAAAATGGAGTAACTTAAACAAATATAAAACGGGAAAGACGCATTTGATTAAAATAAACATAAAATCACAGAATACATTTTGCATCTTTTTGGAAGTAAAAAAATAAAATTTACAACAATCTGCACACGTGAAATAATCTGTACTTACTACAATGTTTATTTTACAAATAGCATACGTACTTGGTTGTCTACTATAAATAATGTTAAAAAAAATATTGAATCGATTTAAAATAATATTCCCAAATAATAGAATCAAATTCAATTTCATTAAAGTAGATAAAGTACTCAAATATAGGTTTGCAGAAAATCGCCAGTATCTCACAACTTGTCCCACGCGCAAGCGAACTGAAGCTAAGCGAACAGTCCGCCGCGTCGGCTTCGCGTTATATTAAAGCCTTAATTTACTGCTGCATTATTAAGCAACGGCAAAAATTGGTCATAAATAAGAATTTACAAACTATACGTACTGTAAATATGCTGATTAGCCTAGTACAGTTTTTGTACTGTGAAAAATGTGGGCGTTTTCGTTCTTATTGTGTGAATAATTCGGGCTTTTTAGATAATTACAGTGTGTTTTTGAAATGATTTATGGCTATTTTAGTAAGAGGGTTTATTCTGTATTTTGTTTATGGCATTCGTGAGTGTTAGCAAAGTCTCATATAATAAGTTGTCATCTTAAAGTCCGAATTTTCCCTCCACAATGTTAGCATCTTCACCTAAAACACACACATACACACTGTAATCGAAAATCGTATAGAACACCAGCGGAATTATCCAGTGTGCCCACAAAACCAGCGTAAAACAATTTGCTGTTACGTGTTCAGCCCGATCTAGTCAGCTCACGACGACTAATTTTTGAAGTCGTAAAATTTACGACAAAGGGAGCATAATCTATCTGAAGTACGGTCCGAAGAAACGTGCTGGGCCTTCGAAATTTATTTACGGTCAGCAAAATAAGACGTCCGATTGAGGAAAGTCAAGTGTCTTATTTTTGGGCTCCGATATTTAGTAGCCGTTTTGTTATGTAGGTACCGGTACTTGGCTTTTGGACAAATATGTTGTGTGGAGTGACGCATGATAAAATTGACATTTTTATTCGGATGAGATAGATATTGTTTTGTGACTTTTTATTCGGAATTTATTCCAGCTCTGTTGTCATGGTAGGAAGAGATTCTTTTATAAATCATTAAGTAGTAGTAAATAACTGAAATGTATAACATAATTTTTGTTGTGTTTCACACAAGCAGTATAGTATTTTTTTTGGCTAATATTAATCAAATATGGCACTAAAACTTAATTTGTATTAAATTCAGTATTTTGAGGTAGTATTTTAACACGTAACTTAATATAACTGGAAGTAATTTCCAATAGATAAAAATATATTATACCCACCCTACGAATTTCGAGTAGTACCCAGTAAGCAATCTAATTTTATTTTCCCAAAAACCCCTTCAAACTTCCCTACACCGGTTACGTCTAGTTATAACCGGTTAGAGGCGGTTCGTTGCGGTGTTTGCGGACGGTACCGCAACACTTACTCAAATTAAAGGAGCGGGTATACTTGCGGATGCAGATTCAATTACTGAGTTGGTACACTCACCCAGCGTAGGAAAAGTACTGGTTTTACTCGGAATAGGGGTCCATCGGACATTGTATATATACCTAATACCTACTATCAATTTAGGATATTTGTTTTCAGATTTAATACAGAGTGATGTTTAAAAAGAATATGTTGATTTCATCTCACAGTTAACATTTTAGGAGAAACATTCACAGGCGATAAAATGCTTAGGTAAGCCCAAAAACTCTAAAAGTTATACCTATGCTAGTGCTTATAACTTAGGCTATCAACATCACCTTATAGCCTGTTGTAACGACACATAGACTTCAAGGTACGGCCTAAGTGTCGCTTCAAGTATATATTTGGGCATAAAAAGTTATAACATGAAGTAAATTCTAAATGCCTCTTAAAGTAACTTCCAAATATGCTTACCTATTCACATTTTGAACACTAAGCTGAATACAGTGCTTGAAAAAATATTTAGGGCCCGTTTCGTAGATAGCCATATCCAGATAAAATTCTAGATCATGCCGTAGAAAAGTAATTAAATTTAAAAACATTTCTATGCCATGATATGTCAGATAGCTCTTCAGAACTATATCTAGAAGCTCTGAAATTGGCCCTTGGTTAAGTAGACCGTTGTTGTGTCTCCTTCTCGGTCCCGGTACCAGGTATCGTGATAGCCAACTGGATTGAGAAGGTCAGACAGGCAGTTGCTGCATATTAAACACTGGTTCTCAGCTGCATAGTAGGGAAAAGTCTAGACAGATGATTATAGGTATGTTTTTCAATCAGTTTTCTATCAAAAGATACGTCGATCGGCTATGACGTCACAGACGGTGGTTATTTCGAACTCAGGCAGGTACGTCCGCCGGGATGCAGAGTGAAACATTCTTTTTCTTATTAATCACGTCGAGAGCTCAATTTATTCGTGGGTAAAATATACTGGTATAAATCATTTTAGTATTACTGGAATATGAGTCTATATTTCTAGTGGTCATATGGAATTTCAAAGCTTGCTTATTTAGCAATAAAATTTGTGGTATTTGCACTTGTCTGGTAGCCAAGTAGGAATAACAGATATGAACTTTTTTCATGTTCTTTTGGACGAACTTGAATGTAGTGGAAAAAATCGTGAGGTTATAGGCTTACAAAAGAAATGGTCAGTTTACCTTGGTGATTTATATTATGACAGATATGCTTGACCGACCTCAGTTATTCAATGTGTATGAACGAGACAAGTTCTAATAGATCCATAGTCTATTCATTGAGATGATTATTGTGTGCAGTTATTTTGTTTATATTATATATTTTTATTCTCACTGAGCGTAACAATATTGTAAAAAAATATTTAATTATAATGTTAAGTTCACACGGGAGAACTATTTCTAAGTCGGATCGGATTTTCGCAGAATAGGTTTCCACAATATAATTTCCGGATCTTTATAACGAATGCACATGTAAACTCAGAATATAAATTATATTGTTACTAACCTGTATCGTGACAAAATCAGAATCGGCATCGAGTGGAGAATTTGATGATTGATCGATGTCTCTGTGTGAATGTACTATAAAATTTTATCAAAAGTATCATACACAATTACAACAGATTCCAAGGAAGAAACCCAAAAATGTGTTATAAAACTTATTTTCACATATTTCATGTTTACACGAACAATGTTTATCTTTACAGTACACTTTGTACATCTTTACATTTTTGCCCGCCCTGGGCTAGAGGGTCATATTTTAAAAGGCCCGTCGCTGCCTCGTTCAGATAACAGTGCCTATCGGTTATTTACTGACCGCAGAGTAAACTTTACAGCCTTTTTGTGACCTTAAGTGTTATGGTAAATATGAATTGTAGTTTTGTGAGCTGGTTGTTGAATTAGTTTGGGGTTAGGGTTCAAGGACATCTTTTGGGGTTCCGTACCTAAAAGGTAAAACGGGACCTTATTAGTAAGACTTTGCTGTCTATCGCCCGTCCGTCTGTTGCTAGACTGCATCTCAAGAATCGTGATAATTAGAACTAAATGAGACTGAGCGAGAACTGCCTAGCTAGTTGAAAAATAAAGTGCTTTTATTGCCGCTATAATAACAAATACTGAAAAGCCGCTATAATAAAATACATATTTTAGGGTGCTCCCATACTATAACAAATGTGTTTTTTATAGATAATGATACGGAACCCTTCGAGCGCGAGTTCGACTCGCACTTATCCGGTTTTTTTAATATATACAATTTTCAAAGTTTTGTATATACACATCGTCGTGCTATGTGTGTATGTCTACAAAGCAGCAGTGTAGATAGTCATTACAATTACAATACGATATCTGAAATTCACAGCAGTTATTACAAAGTTAAAATGAACAATAAATTGGTTTCTACATTGCCACGAGACTTCGAGGTCTCCACAATGTTACAAGGACGTGTATAAACTTTGTTCATAAGAATACATTATATCAGTTACAGTTGAAATGTTTCAGCTGAAATATTATTGTTGAGACTTAATGTCGGTCAAGGCTGAAAATCTTGAAGGGTAATTAACTTCGCTGGAGATTTTTCTTTGAGTGAACCAAAGCTTGGCTTCTTTTTTTTATATCGACGGGAAATCATCAGTATGACCCCTATCGCTGTAGGTGTGTCAGACTTTTACTGACTAAAACCCACCGTGTTCCTTCGGGAGCCCTTTGTGCGCCAGAGCCGCGGTAACTCTTTCGAACAACCCGCAGCCCAAAGCTTGGCTTCTTAGGTTTAGTTTAGATGACTCCTACACCCATACCTTAATATATAAATTAAGAGTCTCTATGAAAATAGTAGCACGTATATTGAAACGTAATATTTTGAAAGATGTATTGATTGACGAAAATGGTGATGCAGAATCGGCATAGTGATTTCTGTAGCAATTTCATGAGCATACGAAACTTAGCTTTGTACGGAGGTATGAGTTCAAAAAAGGCGCAGGTGCTGTACTCCTTCCTTCATTCTCATAATTTGAGAAGTCTTGTCTTAGAAGCGGTATCTTACATCTGTGTTTACGAATTAATGGAGGCAATAGACTTGACTTCTAGAACATTCCAGTTACGTATATCGTGAATATAGGTATGACATAGGAACAAAATGTTTTTAGAAATTTTCTCTGGCTATTTAAATATAAAAAAAATTGGTTCTTTGTCATTTCGGTCACTAACATAGTGCAATTTGTAGGTACACATATACAATTACACTCGTACACACACAATTATGCACACATACATTACTAATAGTTACAGAATATTTTTCAATAGAGAAAATCTTCCTCAAATTATATGCACTTAATGTCCACCATACGTATAAGACACTATAGTACACACAATTATTATTTCTTGAGAATAGAAACAAGTAAAGTAATTAACAAAGTCGTATGTTCCTCGCGAACGGCTGCGTTGTGTCATAGAAGCATCTAGAATGAATAGCACCTATTAGCAGAGTGGGGCGTGCATCGTGTCTTTGTAGAAACTTGCACTCGCCGGACATTATTTATATATTCTAGACGTATGATAGTGCTATTGTGGGGAAGAAATGATTTTTTTTATCTACTTTGGTAGAATATTTACTTGTAATGTATTGAATTATATCCACCAGTAAATTCACCAATTTGTGCACACTATTCTGTGCACACATATAGAAAGAAATAAATGATGGCGTCCTAGCCGATTATCGGCCACGGCGGCTGTTCTCATATAAGGAGATCAGCCAGCTGCGCAGGACATATTATAGTGCACAAGCATTTGAGCAGACACAGGTGCACTCCCTATTCCCTCACTCTCATAACCCGATGGGACGGCAATCCGACACGACCGTTGAGAGATCGGGCGCGGGACCGACATTAACGTGCTTTCCGATGCACGGGTGTATCAATCACCAACTTCCAGCTCCGGGCTGCTTTGAGAAAGTTTCTAAAACCCCCAAAGCGATTTCGGCCCGCCCCGGGAATCGAACCCGAGACCTCGTGCTCAGCAGCCGGTTATGCGACAACTAGACCAACGAGGCAGTTGGTAAATAAATACAGCCTACTTCAATAAATCGGACGCTGTAAGTCAAGTTTTGATGATATGAAGGATACAACTGCTGATGTGGAACCGCGCAACTAGCTTGACTTTTCATAAGAACCCGTAATAGGTCTACTTGAAATGAAAAAGAAATGACTTTGACTTTGATGATGGAAAACCAAAATAACACTTTACTCGGTAGGTAATTATACATATCTAATTCAATAGTACAGACAACAGCACATCAAGTTACCACAATCTGTCAAATTTCTGCAAT